>MCFL01000099.1:0-82894 GCA_002102555.1 Catenaria anguillulae PL171 | reverse complement strand
ACAGAGTGTTGGCGGCGGCGGCGAGTGGATGCTGTTGACGGTGACGAGGAGAAGGCGCAGGAGCCGTAGACTTGGACGGCGGCTGGATCGAGGGGAAGAGGTATGAGGACGAGGGGTGAGGACCAAAGTCGAATTGGAGGTTGCGTTGTTTGATGAAGTGTGATGTTGGACACGTTGAGGAGCGCTTGCGGATCGATTTTCCTGTCGTACATCACGACAACAACATACGAATAGCGACATTGTGGCGCTTGGAAGAAAAAACTAGGGGGAAGGAGATGAAACGCACCAAACAGCTACCCCATTCACAGACCCTCGTACACTTGCTACAACCAAGTCCACCTTGTTCCCTCGGCCTGCCCATCCACTCAACCCCATACAATACATTGATCGAGTTGACACCCGCCCCTGTGGCACCTCGACAAACCCAACTTCTTTGCCCCATCCAACAACCACACATGTACCCCTCCCTCGCCGCTCTGCTTGTGACTCTTTGTGGTGCCGAGCGCCACAGCGGCTTTCGGGTGCGTCGGATGCACATAAATGGCCGCATCGTCATTATCGCCCGCATGTTTCAACTGTGGCACCAGTGTCAAGTTTGCTGGCACCGCCACATGGTCACAATGCATCCCGACCCATCCTGCCGGGCATGCACACACGCCGGGGGCAACAACCGAAGCATTGGCCGCACGACATGTTGCAGCGGGCAACGCACAGTCTGTTCCGGACCATCCCTCGAAGCACTCGCATTTGCCTTGCACACACACGCCATGGCCCTGCGACTTGCACCCACACTCGGCTCGCACAAGTGCATTTGAACCCGAGACAATTGCCGTGGCATCGGCGGCGGCATATGCGCCACATTGCTCAGGACTTTCAAATCCAGCGCGCCAGCACTTGCTCGAGCGGCAGCATCCAGTCCAGATGACGGGTGGTTCTTGACGTGCACGGCCCACACGCCGTTGGGAAAACGAGCGCCCATGGGCAGCGCAGTCAGGTCCATTGCAGATGCGGCTGGTAAGGCAGAAGCAGAAGTGCTTGCGCTGGCGCCGCCGGCCCCGCCACCGGCGGCGTTGGGCGATGTGAGCGTGAACCGCGCAACAAGCCACCATCCGGTTGTGTACCGGATACCGGGCGCGTCAGTGCGTGCCAGCAACGTGTATGTGCCCGATTGTGTGCAAGTAAGAGCAGTTCAGAGGCTAGATCGGTCGAGTAGAGCGACTGCATGGATTGGATCTGTATCGGGGCTTGGATCGCGGGACCGGCCACCTGGTGGATGTGGGGAGCGGGAGCGGGTAGCCCGGGAACGACAGCGAGGGCCATTGGTCCGAGGTGAGGATTGGCCCGGCGGGTGCGCAGAGGTGGCAAGGGTCGACATGTTGATGGACGCGAGGGTCCAAAGGTGGTGGAAAAGTCGAGGACGTGTGGGCGGAGAGGCGAGAGGGTGCAGGAAGTAATGAATTCGGTCGGGTGCAAGGAATAGCCACGGTTCGCAGCTACAACATGTATTCATACCAGAGCAGTGTGAATTGAGTTAGATATGGCAGTTGGAAAACGATTGGGCGCGCACGCACAACGCACAGGTGTAAACTCGCCGAGGCTACATCTATCCCAAAATACCGCACAAACCCTCCCTTTTGGATCACGGCCACGGTCGTGTTCCGACCCATGACCAACAATTGGTACCGATCCCGTACACAATCCCTTGACATCCTCCTCATCCAAAAGAAACCCATGTCCCTTTGGCACAATCCTACCCGTGGGCGGGACATGAAATAGAGTCAAATTGGACGAAATAGACGACCACGCAACCACATGCGGCGAACCAGGCACCGCCGCGACCCATTTCACTCGACCAAACGGGTACATGCGGCGGACGCTCGGCACTACTGTCTGGTTGACGCCGACGCCGCTGCCCAAGGTGATTCCGCTATCGCTCGGGGTTCCTGCCGCTGCCGCGGCGGCAGGTGCAGCAGATGGGACCAAGTCGGGCGACTCGAAATCGAACCACTCGATGCCGCCCGTGACCGACTGGTTGGCCCATACGAGCCCAGACTGCCCGGAACGAGCGCCACGCCCTTGGACGCGTCGCCGGGCAAAACAGGTGGTGGCGGAGCGTGACTTGCAGCGGGTTGGCCAGCGGCGCATGCGCACTGAGCTTGCGGCGCAGGGCGTCAACAGCGCGGCTGGGTGGGCGCGGCGGGTTGGACAGGAGCAGCCAGACGAGAAGTACAAGCAATGTTGTTGAGATAATGATCCGTTGGTCGTCTGTGAGCCGACCTTGTGTGCGCCGTGATGGCGAGTACGAGGGATGTATGGGACGTGTTGGCGTGGGCGTTTGCGGCGGTCGTTCGGTCGCGGTGACGTTGTTGTCTTGGCGCTGGTCCGACATCGAATGTGTCGCCGTCATCATCGTTGAATGATTCAGCGTCGTCTGACTCGGACGGAAGGAGGGTCGCTGGCGCAGGATCGGTGGCAGGAGGCGGCAGCGGTCTGCGCGGGCTTCGATTGCGTGCGTGGCGGCTGTCAACGGCTGCCAATTCAAAAGAACCGGAGGGGACGGCGGGTCGGGCGGCCGAGTTTGTTGCCCGATCCAACGAAGATGGGCTAGCGGGTCGTGATGGCATGATGTGAGAACGGGTCGACGGGTGCGATGTATTGATGGTGGATTGACTGGGCCAGCCAGACATGAGCTCAAGGCAAGGAAGGCAATGCGCGAAGTCTGGAATCTTCAAGTTGTGTCATTCATTTATTTATGTATGACTATTCCTTCATTTCTTTGGTTTGCGCCGCGGATGCCCAGAGTTATTTACATACTTACTGCCACTGGGCACACTTGGGTCCGCTCACCTGTAACCGATGATGGTGAGAGTCAAAGGCAAGTAAGTGCATCATCAACAGAAAATCTTCAGTCTTCCCCGAATGTCAATCTCACTGGAGTTGGAGGGCACGCTCAATACTTGTCGGCGGGATCGAGCGCCACCAACTGGTCCAGCACTTGTTGCAGGTTGCGCGACGTTCTGGCCATGGCGGCCGCAGTCGTGGACGATTTCTAAGTGATATTCCAAGAAATTCATACGCACTCCGAGTTATTGTCACGGACCACGGACATGTTGGTGAGTTGTGTATCATCTCAACGTGCCTTGGTGATGTCAGTCAAAGTTGCGTCGAGCGCGACGAAGTCCTTGGTTGCAGACTGAAACTCCTGCATTCGGTGCGTGGCGACGGAGTGCCAACATGTCAGAACCGCCGCGTCTTGAGAGGCAGGCCATTAGCTAAACTGAACCTGAGCTCCTCGTCCTCCTCCAATTTTCTAGTACAGTGTCGTCGTTTTCAGAGTGAGTGTCAACTGGAGACAACGATGGGCATGCACGCGAGTGTGAGGGTGAAGCGCGGCGAACCTGAACGGCTCTTTGGTACTCTGTAAAGGTGGCCTTTGCTCGATCCTGGACTTTGGCTTGAGATGTCGAGCTCATGATTGCTCAGAGTTTCGGATTCGCAGCACAACCAGACATGCATGCATGACATATGACGGTCATTCCCTGAATTCACAAACATTCAAACTCCCCCTTCTCCGTTCGGCGGGCGGTATGTAAGGAGGGAGGATACCAGTCGTGTAAATCTGACTTCTAGGTTCTCATCTGTGCAAGAAATGACTCACTTTACCAGTCGTCTGCTTCAGAGAAGATGTCGAGAGGATGAAACAATGTGTCCCAACTCGAGATCGCGCGTGAGACAAAATGCCACAGCACTGTACAAACACGGCGGTTTCCCTTGCCGCCCGCCAGCCTTACATTGACGGCTTCCGTGCCCTGAGAGCTAAGGAGGACAGGATGACTTGTTTCGAAATCATTTTGCATTCTCGTGCTGACATTGGCCTGGGGAACTTCTGATATGGAGCCCGCGATGTGAGTGGGGAAGTCTCTGGAAACATTGTGCTGTCCAAACATATCGCTTGCCAACCGGACCGACTGAAGCCATGATAAATGAACCCGCGCTCGTACAACAAAGGCAACTCGAACAATTCAAACCATGGGCAAACTCGTCGCATTGATTACTGGTACGCTCGCCCGAGCATTGGTCGTGTCGCTCCCAGGTCGCCCACCCAGATTGTGGCCACGGGCATGATGGGGCCAGGACAACGCCACTGATCCTCACTTGATTGTCTCCACATTTGATAGGCGCCACTGGCGGCATCGGATATGCCACCGCCAAGCTCTTGTATGCTCCGTATTCCACCACCTTCATGGTGCACAGTTAAAAAACTCGCTAACCCTGTTGGTGATCCTCATAAAGCCTGCAACACCGCCAAGAATTCGCTCACGTCATCATCCATGGCCGGTCGCGCGAGTCTGCCGCAACGGCCCTTGCCGCACTCGTCAAGGAGTCGCAGTGTCCCGCAGACATGATCTCTGCCATCCACGGCGACCTGGCCAAGCGGACCGAGGTCGAGGGCATGGTGGCGCAAGCCAAAGAGCTCGGCAAACAAGTCGACTTGCTGGTCAACAATGCCGGCATGGCTTCCGATTCAAACGAGCCGGGCGAAGAGGGCATCAATCAAACGTACGATGTACCTTACTCACGGCGAGCCCGCACAATTCTCTTGACTGACCCAGACATACATATCGATGCTCTCCAATCGACAGCATCACCGTCAACCATCTGCACGTGCTCCTCCTGACCTTGCTTATCCTGCCGCACATGCACCCAACGGGCCGCATCGTGTTTGTTGCCTCAAGCCTGTACACGCGCGTGGCCAACGGTTCTCCCGACCTGGCCCTTGAATCCACCCGTGCAGCCACCGAGCCGCGTCGCAGCTACTCCGTCTCCAAGCTGTACAATCTGTGGACTAGCCAACAACTCGCGCGCCTCACGTCCGGTACCGACACGCTTGCCAACGCATCATCGCCCGCCGCCCAAATCTTACGCGACCACAAAGACGTCACCCTAACTGCCTTGTGTCCTGGGTTCATCCCCACCACTGGCCTGACGCGGCACGCCGGTCCCGTGCTGGCGCTGCTTATGCGCTGGGTGTTTCCGCTCATGCCATTTACCGTATCGCTGGGCGATGGTATCCAGCGCGTGTGGTATGCTTCCACGGCAACACAAGAGACGGCCGGCGAAAGTGTTCACGGGCAGCTCGTCATGGGCAATCCGCCAAAAGTGTGTGCGATTGAGGAGCATGGCAAGGATATGCGCAAAGCAAGGGAGGTGTGGAATCGCAGTGTGGATTTGTTGGGGCTGAGAGACAGTGGATGGGCGTTGGGTGAGGAGACAGAGTCGTGAGTGACCTGCCATTCATTGTCCGGGAAGGGAAGTGTTGGGGTAACGTCGATGGTTGATTTTGCTTGCCGTTTGGTTGGTGTATGTACATTTGTCTCGGGTTGATATTCAAGGTGGTATCGAATGCAGTGCCTTCCGAGTAGTACATGAAAATTGTGCGGCTGCGACAGAAGGTGACTAGATGATTGAGCAATTACCGGATAAATAAGCTATCATGATTAGAGGGAAAAGGAGGAGGAATGGAAGTCCCATGAGCGCAAGCCAGGAGCAAAGATGAGGTAACATGGTTCATGGCCTGGAACGAAGAAGAATACGGCTGATATAGGGGGTCACAAGATCTGGTAGGGAGGGAACAGGGAGGGGGGAATCTCAACGACATACACGGTGAAACAGGACGCTGGTAGAGAGAATAAAGGACGACACCTATGTACACGAAGAGCTGGGATGCAAGCCAAGTGACAAGTGCGGGTTTGGGTTTGAAGTGGAATATTCCGAGAAAAGAAACGACTGCTGAAGCTAAACTGGCAACACGAGTTGCTTGATCGATTTGTCCTTTTACACGCAAAGGACCAAGGATACACGATCAGTGAATCCGACAGCAAATGGTTCACAAATCAAAGGTATTCGCATACCTGCACACCATTTGCCAAGCTGCCGTTCCCAAGCACACCCATCCACCGCCCAATCTTTTGTGCCCTTCTTGATTGCCACGTCACGGCCGCGAGCACAATTAACGAAAACACGAGCAATATCCATTGAATGCGCATGTGCGTCGCGGCTGCATGGGGGTCGTGCGCAGGAAGCTCGAGGTACACGGATCGCTGCATATCCGGTAATGGATCGAGTATGGGCAACTCGAGCGACAGCGGCGGTCGTGACGATGCGGAAGCATCCACAGATATTGGGGGAGTAGCAGGGTGCACAATTAGTTGATTTGGGTGCCGTGACGCTGACGGTGGTGCAAGTGCCATCGGTGGAGCCGGTTGCACTGGCACAGGCTCTGAATCCATCAATTCGGCTTGTTGCTGAGGGGGCGGTGCATCAGGAAATTGCACAGCTTCGGCTTTGAGCACACGGGATTCGAAAGTGTCGTCAACGCTGTTGGCTTCAGCAACGGAATCATCGGCAAGCGCATGGTCATCGACGGAGCGTGCGTGAATCAATCGAATCGGTGGCAAAAACAGCGATGAATGCGCCGCCTCCGAGTCGAGTTGTGGGCGATTGGCAAGGTCGGCAGATTGGGGAGGGATGATTCCCCCTACGACTGCTCCTGCTGGCGTCACGACCAAGATGACGAGAATGACGGCTGCTGGGATGGCGTAATCGCCGCAAAAATTGCTCAGAGAGATTGTACTCCGGCGACGGTTGCGATTTCGAAAAGCGTGGTTGCGCGAGCGCACAAAGGGGGTCATGGCGGTGCTGGAGCTGCTGGCAGTAATTTTCGGTTGATGGAGCGATAGCTTGCCGGATACAGACTGGGATCGCAATTGGGCGGTGTGCACACTGAGCGGTTGCATGATCAGGCAGAGGACGGGAATGGGAAGCCTTGGCTCGAGTTTGCGAGGTATCATGGGCAGAATAAATAAATACAGGCATCGGTATGGATCGGATCGGGCAGGAATTGGCAACCAGGATCAGCCACAACCAGTCGTGAGTGAGAAATCGAGAACGTCTTGGCAGCGTTGACTTGATCGCGAACCAACCTCCGTGCATACAATGGACCGATGCGTCACTCCGAAGGGAAGAGACGGACGTGTTCGACAAGGAACGAGCAGCGGCAAGCGGCCAGCGGTCCTTTGAGTGCTTGAAATGGTGCCTTGGAGCGCGAAGAGGCGGATGGATGAGAGAGTGGGTGGAAGAGATGGAAGGGAAGACGTGGCCAATGACACCGGCAACGACAGAGGTTCACCTTCACAGCCTATCAGTACATGGTATCGATCAGCGGGTCGGCAATGCGTTGAGTCCCCATTCTGCATCTGCTTGCCATGCAAACATAAATCCATTCGCTCGTCGCTGTGATCCATTCATAGCTTTGTGTTTACCTTATGTAAATATGTACGGCTTGCGCCAGCTCTGCAGGACTCGAGGTTCGCCGATCGACCTTCACCGACGACATGTTCGGGTGTATACCGTTTTCACGAGGGGAGCAAAGAGAGCTGCATGTTTTCGAATGTCGTCAATCCGAGTTGAATTTCAAGTGAGAGTGCATAGGCACCTTCAACGGCTCCTCACTCTCGGCCGCGACGAGTGCAAAGCTGGGCCGGCCAACACGCGACGACAGCCGACCTTGGTGGTGTCGTGACAGCCGAGACAGATTCCGGCAAGCCGCCAAGGGGCTTCAAGAGATTTCAACACACGGCAATGTCTCTACACCAACTCTCCATGTAAGTTGTTTAGTATTTGATGCACTCTGGGAAGTCATAGAATATCCGACCATGATCGTCAACCATACACCGTCACCAACCATGCACCAGCCGCATGTTCCTGTGGCCGCCGTTCAAGTCGATGTCCCACCTGTGTTGATTGACGACGGGCTCCCGGTAACACAACCTGAAGCCGGCAGAGATCTGTCCTACTCCAATCCAGGCCTTGGTTCGGGCATCCAAGATAGCGAGCCAAGTACAACCCTTCCATGGCCTCTCCCACCAGCGCCAACGGACTCGGACTGTTCGTCCCATCTCCTGTCTCTGTTAGGCAGGCCGGATGTATAATTGACGCTCTGCTCTGCCCTTGTATCGAAACCCAGCTCAAAATTCAACATGTTCATCGCTCACTTCATGCTTCACCTGCTTGCGCAATGAGCGCTGCGGGTGGTGTGCCGATGTACGGTTGTCTTTCGCTTTCTACATACCATGTCGAAACTGACTGAATCCGCTTACATCATTATGTCATTGAAACGCAGGATAACCTGTGCATCCCGGGCGACGTATGGGGTCCGACATCTTCATTGCAATGCTCTTCCAAATGGGAGTATATGAGCGGTCAATGCTACTGTGCGGTCATTTTCAGTGCCTGTCGATATCCGAGTTCATTGTTCTTGCGCTCGACTCACAACTGCAACACTCGCCCCGTTTGACTCTCCAGTTACCCAATCCACCCTCCTCATTGGCACATTTACCGTCCTCCTCTCGCTCATGCTCTTCATCACGTCATGCGCTTTCCTCACATACTACCGCCTCAAACGCCAACGCCTCGTTGCCCGCGAATACGTTCGCCTCTTTTCGGAATACTCTGCCTACCAGCACGCTGTCCATACGACCCGCCCGCACCAGTCGTCAGGCGGCGGGCGCCTCGTTCGATCCGCATCCAACCGATCCACCGTCGGCTACACAGACCAAAACAATCTCTCAACGTCATCTCTTTTGCATCACGCCCAGCATCAGCCGACTTTTGCGTTTCCCGGAACCGAGCACGACCCAAATGTCGCGGCCTTGCCGACAACCCCGTCCCTTGCGTGGTATGGCAGTTTCCAGGACGACAACGATGCTGATGCAGAGCCATGGGATCCGTGCTTGTTGAGGCGCAATGATTCCGGTGCTGTTGTGCCCGGATCGAGTACCGAGGGCACGCCCGTCAAGGATCATGGGACAAGAGAGGCAGCCGTCGCCAGGCAGTTTCGCAGGAGTGACGATCGGTGACCTTGATTGTATAGTTTGGCTCATATGTGTCAGAGAGACGTGCGTCCTGTTAGGCAGCGCCATGTACATTTACATTTGTAGGCATCCTTGCCCAATATTGCATTCGCACGACCACCAACGGCAGCGGCCTGACAGAGAGCGATTGACGTTGGTTGCGAACATGACAGTACGCGTCAGCATGAGGACGCTACTTTGTCTGGATGACAGTCAGGGTTCCCTCGTTCATATCATGCAAATGTATTCATCTCAATGCATCCACCCAGCGCAATGCCCTCCCGCTGAAATGCAGATACCATAGACGACCTGCACAAGTCCAACCAACATAACACGATCACCGTCCATAACAACCCTCGAGTCCCCAACCCCTTTCCCTCAATACTAATCCTGCAACCATGGGCCTCGAAACCCTGGGCCGTCGGCGCCTGTCCGCAGCCATTCCAAAGTCGGGCACAACCGAACGTCACATCTACGTCAACACGCCACTGCCCGAGGACGCCCTGGACGCCAATGGCCGCCCAAGCATGACCTATCCGTCCAATGAAGTGGTCACGTCAAAGTACTCGCTGCTGTCGTTTTTGCCAAAGAACCTCTTTGAACAGTTTCGACGCCTTGCCAACGTGTTTTTCCTGCTGCTCATCATCCTGCAAACATTTCCCGAGTTTATCACGGTGGATCCCATGGTCGCGGCAGCACCCACCATTATCATTGTGGCGGTCACGGCGATGAAGGATGGGTTTGAGGATATGAAGCGCCACAATACGGATAATCAGGTCAATAATCGCATCACGTACTCGTTGCCTCGGTGGGGAAATGTCAATTATGTGAGTCCGACAACACAAAAGAGGTGGGCCGTTTATTATTGGATTCGGCGGGTGGTACTAGGGAAAAAGGGAGACGAGGAGCCCGAGTCCCGAGGTGGGAATGACAAGGTTGGACATGTTGCCAAAGGCGGGGTGGTCGCGTCGCAGTCGCCTGACCCGGCCGCAAAGGCAGTCGACCAAGACGATGCGGTGATGACGACAGTCAAGCTAAAGGGTGGGAATGACCAAGTGGACCAAGAGGGGGATCAAGATGACGACGACAAGGAGGAGGAAGGGCTGGAAAAGACCGAGGTTGCAACGAGTTTGGGCAATCTGTCCATTCGCGATCCCTGCGCACTCGAGGATGCTTGGTCGCCGGTCAAGTGGCGAGACTTGAGGGTGGGTGATTATGTGTTGTTGCGAAACAATGAGGTACCGCTCGTTCCTGCCACTCCGTTTGTTTCACTTGCGAGCTTCAACAAGCTCATACTCATGCGTCTGCAAACTCAGTTCATTCCCGCCGACGTTGTCATCGTGTCCACATCCGAACCCGACAGCGTGTGCTATGTCGAGACCAAGAACTTGGATGGCGAAACCAACCTCAAGGTCCGCAAAGGCATGGCCGAAACCGCGCACATTCGACACCCCGAGCAATGTCGCAACGTCAAACTTGTCATCAATGCCGAGGCACCGAGCAACAACATGTTCACCTTCAATGGCGCAGTCACCATCACGGACCTTGGCTCGGTGACGGACCTCAGCGACCGAATGCCGTGCAAGATTCCCATCACCATGAACGGCGTCCTTCTTCGCGGATGCGTCCTGCGCAACACGAGCTGGGTCATTGGGCTCGTCGTGTACACGGGCAATCAAACAAAGCTCAGGCTGAATGCGGGCGAGACACCGAGTAAACGGAGTATCATTGAGCGGCTCATGAATCCGCAGATTGTCATCAACTTGTTGCTCATGGCGGCCATTTGCTTGGTGTGCGCAGTGGGAGGTATTTTTTGGAGCCGCAACGCCGTCAAGGTCAGGGCGCCGTATTTGCCGCTTGGGTCTGAGAGCGGGTATGATGTTGGATATGCATCATTTCTTGCATTCTGGTACGCCCTTCTTGTTCCCTCCTGGAACCCTTTGTCCTTATGCTGACAATGTGCAATTGGTCACAGGTCGGCCCTCATTGCATTCCAAAACATTGTTCCCATTTCGCTCTACCTCACGGTCGAAATTGTCAAGACTCTTCAGGTCCGATTCTTTTGTCAATATTCATCGACTTGTGAAACTATGAGCGCTCTAACTCAATCCGTTTCGACACAATTACCAGGCATACCTGATCTACTCTGACATACAAATGTACTACGAGCACCTTGATCTGCCCTGTGTGCCCAAGTCTTGGAACCTCGCCGACGACCTCGGCCAAATTGAATACGTCTTTAGCGACAAGACCGGCACCCTAACCCGCAACGTTATGGAATTCCGGCGGTGCTCCATCAACGGAGTCGTTTACGGTGCCCCACTCCTCACATCTCAGTCGCCCACGAAGAGTGCCGCAGCGGCTGCGCAATTCACCCCGCCGGCCGATTTCACACCTCGCTCACTGTATGGCTCGCCCACACCAAAGTTTTACGACGCACTCATGTACCAAGACCTTGATGTCGACAATGAGCACGCGCGCATGGTGTGTGAGTTTTGGCGCCTCATTGGCATTTGCCACACAGTGCTCGTGAGCAAACCGGATCCGGCGCAACCATATCACATCACATACAAGGCGCAGTCGCCCGACGAGGCGGCACTTGTGGAGGCGAGCAAGGAGCTTGGATTCACCTTCATTGGGCGGCACATGACGGACATCTTCATGGACGTGATGGGTGTTGAGGAGCAGTACACGCTGCTGGCAGTGCTCGAGTTCAACTCTACACGGAAGCGCATGTCGATTGTGGCGCGGCGGCCGGATGGAGCCATTGTCTTGTATTGCAAGGGTGCAGACTCGGTCATCTTTGAGCGGCTCGGGTCCAACACGAGCCAATTGGTCCAAGAATGCACACTCAAGCACCTCGAGCTATTTGCCGACGAGGGGCTGCGGACATTGTGCCTGGCGTATCGTGTCATTCCCACGGACGAGTTTTACGAGTGGGTAGCCGACTACAACGAGGCGTGTGCTGCCATCCACGACCGCGAGGACAAGATTGACGCGACCGCCGAACGGATCGAACGTGATTTGGTGCTTCTCGGCGCAACGGCAATTGAGGACCAGCTACAAGAAGGTGTGCCAGAGTGCATTCAAACCTTGCGGGACGCTGGTATCAAGGTGTGGGTGCTGACGGGCGATAAGATGGAGACGGCCATTTCCATTGGCTTTTCGTGCAACTTGCTCGCAAAGAACCTCAACCTCATTGTCATCAAGGGCGGACCAGAAGATCCGGCTGCGGTCATGAATCAGATCAAGGAGGCAATAAGCACCTTTTTCACGAATCGAGCGGCGGCGGCTGGGGCAAACGGGTTGACCAATGGGATGACAGGGTGCGAAAAGCTCAAGGGCTCGGCCGACATTCACCCCAGTGAGGCCGTCATTGGATGCAGCGAGCATGCGCTCGTGATTGACGGCGCGGCGCTCAAAGTGGCCCTTGAGGCCAACAACAAGGCCGAGCTTCTTTCACTGGGGTCTCGTTGCAAGGTCGTTATTTGCTGTCGCGTCAGTCCACTTCAAAAGGCTCAAGTTGTTTCGCTCGTCAAGGATGGACTTAACGCTGTGACACTGGCCATTGGCGATGGTGCCAACGACGTGAGCATGATCCAAGCTGCCCACATTGGCATCGGAATCGCTGGCGAGGAGGGCCTTCAAGCCGTCATGGCGAGTGACTACGCCATTGCCCAATTCCGCTACTTGTCCAGGTTGCTGCTCGTGCACGGCCGATGGAGCTATCATCGCATCTCGGAGCTGATTTACAACTACTTTTACAAGGACATCATCTTTGTCTTTGTGATCTTCTGGTTTCAGTTCTACGCCGGCTACTCGACTCAGGCGCCCTATGAGTTCACCTACATGCTGTTTTACAACCTCTTCTTTACCAACTGGCCAGTCATGGTGCTCGGTATCTTTGACCAGGACGTGCCCGAATCCATGGCGGCACAAGTCCCCAAGCTGTACCAGTCAGGCATCAAGCAAACACTCTACACGAAGAGCCGATTCTGGTTGTACATGTTTGATGGCGTGTACCAATCCCTCGTGTGCTACTTCATTCCCATGGGCATCTACTACGAGTGCCAGTCGACCGGTCACCTAGGCTATGCCCCCGACATTTACGAGCTCGGAACCACCATGGCTGCCGCGTCCATCACTTGCGCCAATCTGTACGTGGCACTCAACACAAAGCGATGGATCTGGTTCAACCATGTCGCTACCTGGGTCGCGAGCATTGGTGTCTTTTATGCCTACTTGGTTGTCTTTTTCAATGTCGACTCGCCCGTGCAAGGGTTGGGTGCCATCTTGTGGTCGTCGCCACTGTTTTGGTTTGGCACGCTGTTGTCGGTGACCGTGTCGATGCTTCCACGATACCTGTACGAATATGCCAAGCGGACTTACATGCCGACCGACGTGGATATTGCGAACGAGGTACACAAGTTCAAGCTGGACATTCAGCCGCTGTTGCCAGAGCCAGTTGTGGTTGAGGAACCGCCACCGCCACCATCCGCGCATCCAGATCGGTTGTCCATCATCATTCCTTCACCAAGAAATGCAAGCGGGTCGAATACTGGTTCGCAGCTTGAGCTTGTACCCACGCCAGCCATTTTACAATTTGCGACCGAGCATCTCATGATGGGCAATGGTGACGGCGCCAATTCCGCATCTGCCACAACAGCGTCACCCGCTGGAACTGGCACCGACAACAACAACAGCAACAACCAGAGCAGCAGCATCAGCAGTGGTTGACGACCGACTCTTCTTCACCGCGCCGCCTTTCCACGTCCACGACCTCAAGTGCTCGTCAGTCAGCAAGGCTATCCGGATCGCGGTCTGGATCCAAGTCGGGCTCTCGCGAACTTGGACAATCCGTTGCACAAGCCCCAACCTCAGATCCATCCTCCTCCACTCCGGCTCCCGTACCAGTTTCCCACCACCCGTCGCGTCTCACAATCGATACGACCGGGTCTGGTCATCACCAACCGCCGCCTTCCTCTGCTGCCGGTGCAGCCATGACCAACCGCATCTCGAGCGCCAGCTCCATCACACGGCCCTTGGCCGCCGCCCCCGGGCACCGCCGCTCCATCACCCTCTCGGCTACCTTCAACCAGCAAGCAGGCATCACAGGCACAAACTCTGGTTCGCTCATGGCCTCATCCAACAGTCCCACCAAACCGTCAGGGGCACCCATCACCGTGATGCGATCCATGACCGTGACGCGCAATCGCGGGTTTTCGTTTTCGACCGACGAAACGGGCGGCATGCGCAACATTCTCATGTGCGAGTACGTGCCCACGCCCGGGTCGCCCACGTCGCTCGGTATGGCCGTCCAGGCGCAAAAGATTGTCAGTGAGCAAAAGGGCAAGTCGACCGTGTCGGATTGGGAATTGTACCGTGGGTCTGGTGCGGGAGGGAGTGACATGGGGAGCAATGGGCAGTTGAGCACCAGCAGCGCAAAGGCAGGTGGTGTCTCAGGAAAGAAGTTTGCCATGCATTTGCAAGCATTGCCCGAGTCGACATTGAATCGGGAAGGCGCGCCGAAATCGGCGCCCTTGGAGGGACCCGACCCGAGTGCCAAAGTGTTGACAGAGGGTGGTGATCGATTGGGAGTACACAGAGTACCGCTGGCCGGTGGGCCAGGGGCAGGACCTGGAGTTGGCGGTGGCAAGCGGGCGGCAGGCGGTCGTGGACATGGCCGTGCGGCGTCCACGAGCGTGTTACCTCGGAATGCGGGAAGTGCCCTGTCGGACCAATATGGCATCAACATTGACCCAAGGTCGGGGCGGATGGTCCATGCAAATGCCGCCGCTGGGGGGCGCAACCTGCACCTAGTAACGCTCAACCGTTATTGCAACCACCACCAGCAGGAACCACGCCACCGCCAAGTGTTGCGATTCCCTCGTCCTCTTCAGCTACTGTCGACGCGTCCGCCTCACCGCCAAGTATTCCCCTCCCAGCGTCGCCCATGTCGCCAACAATCGATAGCCATGTCCCACGATCTCCCACGGACGCACCGGCAACTGGCCGTTCGAAACAGCAACGGCACCGACGAACAGAAAGTCGGCCGTCGGCTTTGCGCAACGAACTCGCACGCGCCGATTCGCAGGACAGCAGTGTGCCGTCAGGCGGGGAGCAATTCGGCTCCATGTCAACATCGCAGGAACAGTTGAGGAGCGAGGCCGCAAGCAGCACACAAAGCGTCCAAGCAAGTCAGCAGGGATCCTTGTTGAATTTGGCCGTAACGACGTCAGTTGTCAGTGGTGAGGGTGCGAGCAGCAGTGGTACGCCGTTATCGCCAGTCCTGGAATCACCTGTGCTTGCGCATTCAAGTCCAGTCAATCAGAGTGGGGTTCAGATTCGTGTCATGCCAAGCTCGCCAAACGTCGAGGCAGGTGCGGTTGCTGGTGGTGGCAAAGATCAAGCTGGCGAGGTGGGCAAGAAGGACAGGGATGAGTAGACCTTTGTGATTGCTTTCGCCAGTGCATTGTTGACGATGCTCGTTATGCTCTTTTTCTTTGACTCGTCTTGCTTGTCTTGTAAATCATACCCCGTATTGTTTGTCATGATTCAAATGCTCAATTGAGCAGATGCGACGACCCGTTGTCCAGCAACCTTGTGTGCCGGGCGAGAGACGAAAAGTACATTCATTCAACCGAGAATCGACACCAATTGTGACGAAAACCACAAGCGACTGGAAAAGGATACATGTTGATTCAGACCTTGATCTTGAGCTTGCGTTCCATGACAGCGTGGAAATCAATGTCGTCAACACACTCGTCACGGTCTAAAGGACCAGGGAAAGCGTTGGGTCAGCCAAGTACTCGCTACAAATGCACCTGGAAACAAGACAAGAGGGAGCACATACCACCAAGAACATCCTCGACATCAATCGACTCGTCCTTGCCTGCCATCACCTCCAACCCCAAGTTGACACTCTTGAACACGGGACTCTGATGCTTGAGTGCCAAGAGCGACCGTTCCATCTGAAGCCGGAGCGGGGCGTGCAGTCCGTACACGCGACGCTGCAAGGTGAGCGACCGCTGGGTGGCGAGCTGGTCGGCCTGCGCCAGGACGGGCTCGAGTGGATGGTGTGCAACGGCACCCACCTCGTGCTTGACCGAGTGCAAGCCGTGGCGGAACGCGTCGTGCACGGAAAACTCGGGGTGTGTGCCCGGGAGCGTGTGCGACGTTGGGGCGTCGGCTGGGTTCGGGGTGAAGCGGAGCGTGGACTAGACAGATGGTGGGCATGGGGAGGGCGAGGCGGGTAAGGAGGAGCAAAAACGTGTGAGTGTTTGCGTGACATGATCGCCAAACCGATGCTGGCGGTTCAAGTGGGACAAGGTGCGGAGCGGGCGGATGGAAACTAACCATTTTGGAGTGTAACTTGGTGGCGAGTGGCGAATGCTTGATGTCGAAAGTGGTATTGAAGACGGCTTTGCATGCGTAGGCAATTCATGATATTGTTGTTTCCACTCATTCGAGGAAGTAGGTATGCTTATGACTCAGAAGTGTAGGTCCGTCGATCTCAATCACCTCTAACCGTTGACCTGCAAGCACCCGTGTTGGCACAAGACAGCACACACGGCACCTACAGAGCTGGAGAAAGCAAGCACAGAACATTGCCCAACATCTGTTTCCTGCCCATGAACCTGTCATCAGCTTCTTCTTTTGGTCCGTGACCCGTTTGCTCGAGCAGTTCATTTGAGTAGAGGAGCGAGTTTGGCTGACCTGTCATCCCATCCCGCCAACAGCAAAGTCAGTCAAGAAGCAACTCACAATGGTTTTCCCAAACTTTCGGCGCATCTACTCGTCCTTTCGCACGCCTGAGCAAGAGCAGCTTATCCGGTCCCAGTCGCTCCACCGGTTCCTCATGTTTGTCGGCCTGTGCCTGTCACTTAAAGCCGCGAGGCAGTTGACACTCAAACAATAAACCAAACACACAATTCTTGAATGAAGAGTACTACATATGTATTTACATTGAGAGTCGGCCACCAACCTGCATATTAGAGAACTCGCTGTTGCTGACTTCATCAGTACACGTTCTTAGGCCTCAGTCACGGCCTTGCCAGTCTTCTTGATGGTCTCGAAGATGACGTCCTTCGGGTGGTCCGTCACAACGACGACAGTTTGCTTTTCGAGCGAGACTTCGAGGTTGGAGATGCCTATGAATAGTGTGAAAGTCGAGTTGGAGGGTTAAACGTGGGTTGCCGCCCTGCGCAGGCACGCAAGGCGAGACGTGGCATACCACCAAGACGATTGAGAGCCCGTTCAACAGCACCGCTGCAGCCAGAGCAGGTCATGACGACGTTGAAAGTGTAAGTCTGTGCGGATGGTAACGGCAGCGCGGCAAGGTGGTATTGGTGGAGAGCATGTCATTCATCAGTCACAGTCACGCCAGGCATTGTGGATGGATACATGGCAATTGTGGGCTACGAACGTTGGTCATGGTGTTGAAGCGTGGATGCTGGGCTTGAAGGGAAGAAAATGTTGCGCACAATGGACAGAAGAGAGACTACGGCAAGGGGCTGGCAATCCTTTTTATACCCTTGCCCGAGCTTCATGAGGCGTGCTTGTGAGGCGTGCTTGAAGATGGCGACATGATGGCGAAGTCCAAGGGCGCGTCGATTTGCATGTTCGCCCACAAGCTGACAAGCAACGAGCCGCAGCAGCGCCGGCGCAATCATGGGACAACGGACGGCAGCCAGCTGATTTACACTTACACTTGTACATAGTTAAACACTGGGCACTGGGCCAAGATGAGCAAGAGTGTCCATTTCCATCAGCAGCAACCTAAGCATCCGGCCCCTCTGCGGTAGCATCGGGTGTCATTGAGACAAAGGGAATTGCTCCCAGGACTCAGCTCGTTGAGTTCTCTGCCAGGATGAATAAATGACAAGTGGGTCTGTTTGATGTGATTTTTAAATTTCGTACATGTCCCTATGTACCTTGATGCAGTCGTTTGGCCGTCACGAAGCAGAAACGGCCACGTCTACTAAGTGCAACGGCACATGTCTCTCAAGATTATTGGAGCGGCAACGTCACAGTTGTGGGAAGACGATGAATCCATGAATGTCAAGCTCACTACAATAAAGACTGGCCGCAATCCCCCTGCATTTGTCGACATTGCTCAAGTCGTCGTTTTTACCATCCCCTTGCGAGACCGACTTCAAAGTCATACTACCATGACACTATCAGACCAGATCAGTACAGCTGCTGCCACTCGAGTCAGCCGCCGGGTCATGGTCTTCAGTGACTTTGACGGAACCATTTCTACGCACGACACTGGCACTACCCTCATTGACCATTGCATGGGTCGGGCAAACAGGGAAAAGCTAGATCAAGATGTTGGTGCTCCTGTTCCCATTTATGCATGGACCACGATGCTACCAAACAGCGTGTTGCTCACCAATTCCTCGCTCAGATTCTTCACGGTCGCAGAACGTTTCGCGATGCGGTCATCGAAATGTGGAGCTCGGTTCGGCTAACCCAGGCTGAAGCTCACGAGTTGCTCAAAGGTACACCGGTTTTCGCCACGACCCCGCCATTGATTCCATACTAGTAGACTCACGCTTCATTGCATGGTCTATCTTTCCAGATGTTATGGTCGACCCCTCGTTTGAAGCCTTCCTTGACCACTGCGATTCCCGCAGTATTCCTGTTACGGTGTTGAGCGCGTACGCAGTCACACACGCCTCCCTTGTACACTTGCGAAAGCACTCATCTTTTGTTTCACTCTGACGAATATGCCAGTGGTCTCGATATTGTCGTCCTCCCAATGCTCCGCGCCGCACTTGGCCTCCGCGCTGATTCGTTGGAAATTGTCCTCAACGCTGTCAAGTTTTTGGATGATGGGCAATGGGCCATTCAATACTTTGACGACAGGTATGTACATACGTCTTTTGTTGCACGGCTGTCCCGCTTAAAGTTGAAACTGACGACGTTTCTTCACTCGCCACCCAACACCTTCACAGTGAACACGGCCACGACAAGGCTGCATCCATCATGCGCATCTCGAAGCGATTCCGATCCCAACTTGACGCTACCACGCAGACTGATTCCCTTGCACAGGCTCCGCCGCTCATTGTCTTTATCGGCGACGGCGTCAGCGACGTGCCATGTGCACGCGTTTGTGACCGACTGTACGCCAAGCGCGGCAAGGATTTGGAAAAGTATTGCATGCAGCATGGATTGCCGCATGTGGTCTTTGACACGTTTGAGGATTTGCTCCAGGATTTCTCAGTGTATGTGCAGGAGCACATGGGAAGCGGAAACGGGTTGCCGAACTGATGTAGATTAATGTCCAGTTTCTTGCATGCAACATGCTCATGTAAGTATTTCCACCTGCTTTGGGGAACCAAGTGTTGTCTTGTGAGCGAACGTGACGGAATCTTGCTGTGAATCACGCCGACGTGTGCCGGCGTGACAAATCAGCATGGAGCTGACAGCGCCACGACCCCATGCTTAGGTGATGCAAACAGTGTTTGGCTGCCGTCGATGGGATGACATGAGATCGGCCCTCTCATTCAAGTCAATACAGTACATGAATAAATCCTCAACTCGCCGTACATAGCATTCCCTCTGCCCCCGAACCGTCCGCTCCATCGCCCGCCCTCACGCCCTCACGCCCTCATGCACTTGCACTCCATGTAAATACACTCGTTGAGTTTCCATCTCCAAAATCTATCGATACGATAAATACACGGACGGCTGCAACCCCATCGCTGTCTGTCTGCATTCCGCATTTGCTTCTTCCGAGTTTCCCTCTGCCAATCATTTGGCCGAAGGATCTGCCGCCGGCCGCCGCCAAAATCGATAGCGCCCCAAGTCAACTCATGTCGTCGCAGCCCCTTATCCAACCGCCGTCTCCGCCACGCACCCCAAGCAACCACCACCACGAGTCTTGCCTCGGCTTGCACGCACCGGCCAAGTCTGTCTCCGAGCCGCCCAACAACACCACTGGCACGCTCCATCCACCGACGCCCATGTCCTCACCACCGCAAGCTCCATCGCCCACACCATCCGCCCCCGCCTCGTCACCCGCACCCATGGCCCGTCTTCACCCGCACACTCAACCCACGTCCGCCACGCCCACCGTGCGGTGTCTCGTCCGCACACGCATTCCGACCCGGTTTGGCGCCGACGTGTATGTCCACCTCTACCACAACTCGCTCGACAACAAGGAGCACCTTGCCCTAGTGTTTGGCCAACGCATCCGGTCGCGCACGCTCGACCTGCCGCACGCCGACGCCGAGTCGGATGCCGATCGGTTGACGAGGGGCGCAAGTGTGGCCGACCCGGCAAGTGCATCGACGGGGCCCAGGGTGCATCCACGACATGCGTCGCGGCCTGCGACAGCCGTAGCGGCGATGGGGGCGGACAACGCAAGTGTTCATGAGCCACCATTGGTCAGGTTGCATTCTGAATGCTTTACGGGCGAGACTATCAGCAGCGTGCGGTGCGACTGCGGCGACCAGCTGGATGAAGCCATGAGATTGATGAGCGTTGAGGGAAACGGCGTCATTGTGTATCTTCGTCAGGAGGGCCGTGGAATTGGATTGCTGGAAAAGCTTCGGTACGTCCACATTCGGCTCCCACTCCATGTCGGCGGTCTGACCTGACAAGCCACATTCTCTTCTCCAATGGCATTTACCAGTGCTTATAATCTCCAAGACCAAGGCCACGACACAGTCACAGCCAACCTGCTACTCAACCACCCCGCCGACCTGCGCACCTACGACGTCGCTTCACTCATCCTGGACGACCTTGGCATCCACCAGGTCCGACTGCTGACCAACAACCCAGACAAGATGGAGCAGATTGCCAAAGTTGGCATCCAGGTCGTTGATCGCGTCGGCATGATTCCAACACACTGGACATCGACCAGCACAGCCGCACCACGGCCACACGGGCTTGCGCACATCTTGTCCGGCAAGCCGCATGCCGTGCTCGTTTCGTCGGCATCGGCGTCCGAATATGCTCATTCCGACGCGCGGCGAAATGGCCGCGGCCGCAAGGCGTTGGCGGACAGGACGATTGCCGACGAGACCCTGAGCGGGTTCGACAGCCAAAACGAACGCGCGTTCACGCCTTGGCCGGGGGCCCACCACCATGGTGCTTGCTGCCACGGAGGGCCCACGACACATGCCTTGGATCCGGCGGCCGCCGACGTGGACGACGACGGATCGAGTTTCTCAGACTGGGAAGAGGGCAGTTCTGGGTCGGAAAGACCGCCGTTGGCCACGCACCGGTCGAGCTCGGACGCGCGCTTGCACTCGGCATGCACGTCGCCGGCATCGCCTCCTCCGGGCCGCTCTGCTTCGGCAGCGTCGCGACCGTCGCCCCTCTCTGCGCCCGTGTTTCCCGAAATGGAAGCGTATTTGAGGACCAAAGTGGAGCGCATGCGCCACATTATTGACTTGTCTGCGTCGCCTGTCGCGGGCATGTCTGCATCGTCGCTGTTGGGGAGCGCAAGTGATGGGGAAGCCGCGGTGGAGGATCACACACAGGTCGAGTCGCAATCCACGGCAATGGCGGCCAATGGAGAGGTTGTTGGTATGGCAGTGGCGGGTGCAGCAGACAAGGAGACGCTCAAAGTGGTGAGTCCGCGGCCAGTGGCGGCAGCGCTCGCCGGGTCGAGCGGTGGGCCAACACCAATTGCGTTTTCGTCTGTTGGCGTGACATATGGCGGATGAACACAGGTCTTGCTTTGTGGGTTAGCTCTGGACGCACTTGTTTTTTTTTTTTTTTTTTCTTCTTTTGTTTTGTTTTGTTTTTTTCCCGCATTAGGGTATCATCTAGTGCCACATATACATTTCTGCCCGTCTTTGGCAAGCGAATGTCATTGCATGTCGTCAACTCATCGGACAATGACTTTGATACTCGTGAACAATCGAAGTGATTTTGGGAACGTCGAATGCAAAACACTGGAGCTCTGAGCATGTTTCGACCGGAGCAGGTTCATGTAATTGCTCCAGAGGCAGAGGGCAAATGTGCGTGAATGGATTGATGGGGAATTTACAGAGATCCATCGTTCATTCACTGTAACTCATCACGCAGACTTGTAATGGAACGTAAAGAATGTGCAAAATTACACGCCGAGATAACATCACCCACTCCAGAATCAAAGAAACGAAAAACATGCAGGGTAGGAGCGTACCATGATGACCAAACTTGGCATGCACTGCCACTGGCAGTTCCTAAACCGAGTCGGCAACTCCGATACGCTGCAGGTAGTGACTGTGGGAAATGCAGAATCACAGCATGTCCCACGATTAGCCAAAGAGTGTTTCCCGAAGCCAATGCCGCCACTCAGGCTAAACGTCTGCCCGCTGATTTGGCCACGTCCCCCTCTCCCCAAGTCGGTCCAGCTGCGGGCAAGTGCGGCGTGCGCCAAAGGGCAAGTACGCAGCAAGCGAATGCATGCGTACCATGACCGGTGAAAGACAAAGATCTTGCGGCCACCAAACGACGGCACACTGCTCTGGTTGAACTTGGGAGTTATTCTGTGGGAAACGCAGCCGTCCGCGATAACCCACTTCAGCCAACAGATCGCATTCTGGCCCCTGGGCCCAACCCATTGACCAGTACGCCGCATCCCAGGCAAACGTACCAATGAAGAATGATAAAGTACAAGCACGAGCACGTTCGAGGATGAGTGCGTGCAACCAACTGAATCACGGACAGGCGAGATGTGTCGTCAGACAGTAACCTTAGCCAACGCGGTGACGTCCAGGCCCAGTCCATTTGGATTTCGACAAGCTGAATGAGGCTATTACAACATACACTCAAAGGGGGTGTTTTTTCGCTCTTGCACGCGGTCACGATAATGAATGGACTCGTAGAGAGGCAAGCAGATCAAGTTGGATCAACGCCGAGATGAAATGGGAAACAATCTGTGCAGCACGCTCAGTATGCCCACACGTAGTCCTTTTGTTGTTTATCTTCCCAAAGAATGGGTCACACACGCAACAGTTTCTACCAGCACGCCTCCACGTATCATGTGTACGTATGAGTGTGAAAGCCGATGGCCCGAAGCATGTAAATGCGGCGGCGGGTGGTGCGAACATGACCTGTTGCCGTCCGAGGCGGGCAATCCGTGGTGCATTTGGGCAAGGTAATGGTGCTGGCTCTTGGTGGCGAGCACAAAACGACCTTATGCGTTGACGAGAGGGGCCGAAAGGGATGGAGAGGCAGATGATAGGCGGAGCAACGAAGTAGCAGAAGGTCAGGCGGTCAACGGCAAGCAAGGGTGAGGAGTGTGGATTGCAGGGGGTGCTGGATTTCACAGAGTAGGCGGGAGCGGAGACAAGTGGGATGATTTGGCGTGCGCACAGCGAAACCAGGGTCAGATTTCGCAGGGAAGAACAGTGGAGAAAGATGAGTTCAATTTTTCCAAGTGAGGAAACGTGGGGAAAAATGGATCAAGGCATTGTGTTTTTCTTCATTTTTCCACTGGTGGAAAAGTACCCCGATCCTCGCTGTGGTGATTGAAGACAGACAGTAGAGAGAGAGAGATAGAGAGAAGGTGCTTTCGCGAGTGGATTCCCATTACAACACATCGCTTTTTTGCCCTTGAGACACGAACGACACGCGTCCTTTGCAGACGCTACATTGTCGTTTTGTCTGCTTTCATTGCACGTGATGGTTTCGCTTTATGCTTTCCGTCCTGCGATCCGTCTGCCAAGTATTTGGTGGTCAACCTCCATTAGGCTATACAGCAATGGTGTCAGTGACTTGGTTTTTGTGGGTGCGAGCTCATGCATGTCCAGTTCTCACAGCGTCTCGGCGGGCCAGGCAGAATGGCTCTCACATCCAAGAACGAGTAACCAGAAAGGCCGGTTCGTCTCAACGCTTGAATGCTCATCTTGTACCCGACCAGCAGCGTATGGATCGTGTCAAGAAACAATAAACGCGTGGGATCTTGCCGTTGAATTCCTGACCTCAGGAAGCCAAGAGCACACGAGTATGTACATTGACAAACTGAGCAACGGAGATGGCTGATGCTGTTTCAGCACCCAGGCGACAATTCACTGCCATCACCCTGCTCACTCGATCCAGCTTGCGACATGCCACGGAGTGCTCCTTGTCCCAACGCGGTTGACTGGTTAATGGGCTCGGTTGGAACCGTGATCGAGATCCCGCTTTGCGGTTGGTGACCGGAATCATCCAAGTTGCTGCTACTGTTGTTATCGTTGTTGTTGTTGTTGTTGTTGTTGTTGTTGTTGTTGTTGTTGTTGTTGTTGTTGTTGTTGTTGTTGTTGTTGTTGTTGTTGTTGTTGTTGTTGTTGTTGTTGTTGTTGTTGTTGTTGTTGTTTGGTGTTGAGTGTGTCTTGCGCGGCGGCTTGGGTGCAAATTTTGGTCGTGACTGCACCTCGTCCCATTTGGCTTGCAGAGCTGCCTGTTCCGGCGCAGGAAATGGGATCAAAAAAGTGAGCAACAAAAAGATAGGGCTGAAGGACATCATTCAATCAAGCACTGACGCACCAGTGCATCCGCCTGCGCACCGGACGAGCCCGCCATGTTCTTGAGCCGCGAAATGAAAAATTGCATTTCGTTTGCCCATTCGCCCGGCGCCGTACGCATCTCAAACAAGTTTGAGTCTGGCGTGTTGTCCCGCTGCATTACCTCGGCCTTGTACGCTTGCATGCGCGCGAGCTTTTCGGCAGGGGTGAGGCGACGCCGCTGCGGTAGCAGTTCGTCGGATAAAGCGTCATGGTTGCTTGTGGCTGCGGATTGGCTGGCTGTACACCATACATACATAATGAGCGGGATGCGATCAATGTGGGGTAGATCAGCAGCCGCAAGAACTTGGAGTAGCCGAAGCGGCACAGTCAGAGCCAGCGGGTGATCAAAGAGATTTCACCTTCATGGGGTTGGTTGTGAGGCGAGGGTGTTGCCTGGGACGACGGGGAAATGCTTGGTGGGGATTGGACGGATGGCGGAGTGAAAGTAAACTCGTGTTGCGGATTGTCCTTGTGTAGATTCATGGTGATTGCTTCAAGTGAAGATGCATGGGTTCAGGCGAGCAGAGGATCTCCCGAGATGATTTGTCGCGCCATGGCGAGCTGCAGCTCGTCGAACAGTGGACAAAGTGATTCACGCGAGAGAGATGCAGGGCATGGCAACAGCGCACGTGAGGTGCACGCCGATCGCACCCATTTTGGATGCACGAATGAGCAAATGCAACTCGAGCCGAGGCCAATCACGGGCCGAGCAAGCAGAGTGCAAACAGCAGCCAGAAACACACGGCAGCAAGCTGGGCACAGACGACACGCACAACACACCCACACCCAAGACTGCTCTCTCCCTTTTGGCACCAGTGCAACCTTTAGTTCCTTGCCAGCCCCCCCACCAACCATCTCCAAGCATCACCATGTCGACTGAAGCTTTCAACGGCGGTATCGGTATCGATCTCGGCACCACCTACTCGTGCGTGGCCTACATGACGCCCGACGGCCGTGTCGAGGTGATTGCCAACGAGCAAGGTAACCGTACCACCCCGTCGTACGTTGCCTTCACCGAGACCGAGCGTCTCATTGGTGACGCTGCCAAGAACCAGGCCGCCATGAACCCGACCAACACCGTCTTCGATGCCAAGCGTCTCATTGGTCGTCGTTTTGACGAGCCCTCGGTCAAGGGTATGTTGTGTTTCTCCCCCGCACTCTTGAGCTCGTCATGCCCGCATCACTCGCTCACTCGCTCTATCGCTCGTCCTCGCTTCGTTCCACTCGGTTGCCAGGCGATATGGCCCACTGGCCCTTCACCGTCGTCGACTCGAACGGTGCCCCCTTGATCCAAGTCGGAGTACCAAGGCGAGACCAAGACCTTCTCCCCCCAGGAGATCTCGGCCATGGTCTTGACCAAGATGCGTGACATTGCCGAGATGAAGATTGGCCAATCCGTGTCCAAGGCCGTCGTTACCGTGCCCGCCTACTTCAACGACTCGCAGCGTCAGGCCACCAAGGATGCTGGTTCCATTGCCGGCCTCGATGTGCTCCGTATCATCAACGAGCCCACGGCTGCCGCCATTGCCTATGGTTTGGACAAGAAGAACAAGGAGGACAAGAAGGACAAGACTGTGCTCATTTTCGATTTGGGCGGTGGTACCTTCGATGTGTCGCTCCTCTCGATTGCCGATGGTGTCTTCACCGTCAAGTCGACCGCTGGTGACACCCACTTGGGTGGTGAGGATTTCGACAACACCCTCGTCAACCACTTTGCCGCCGAGTTCAAGCGCAAGCACAAGAAGGACTTGACCACCGACAAGCGTGCCCTCCGTCGTCTCCGCACCGCTTGTGAGCGCGCCAAGCGTTCGCTCTCGACCTTGGCCAAGGCCACTGTCGAAATCGACTCGCTCTTCCAGGGTGTCGACTTCTACTCGACCATCACCCGTGCCAAGTTCGAGGAAATCAACTCTGCTGCTTTCAACTCGACCATGGACCCCGTCAAGCAGGTGCTCAAGGACGCCAAGGTTGACAAGAAGGACGTTGATGATGTTGTCCTTGTGGGCGGTTCCACCCGTATCCCCAAGATCCAGTCGCTCCTCACCGAGTTCTTTGACGGCAAGGAGCTCAACAAGTCGATCAACCCTGATGAGGCTGTTGCCTACGGTGCCGCTGTCCAAGCCGCCGTCCTTACCGGTACCGCCTCGGCCGCCACCTCGGACTTGTTGCTCCTCGACGTTGTGCCCTTGTCGATTGGTGTCGAGATGGAGGGTGGCATCATGGGTGTGGTTGTTCCCCGCAACACCCCGATCCCGACCATCAAGAAGCGTGTCTTCACCACGACCCACGACAACCAAACCACGGTCGAGTTCCCAATCTACGAAGGTGAGCGCACCATGACCAAGGACAACAACTTGCTCGGCGAGTTCACCCTCTCTGGTCTCCCGCCCGCGCCCCGCGGTACCCCCGAGCTCGAGGTCATTGTCGAGATTGACGCCAACGGTCTCCTCAAGGTGACTGCCATTGAGCGCACCTCTGGCTTGTCTGCCAACGTGACCATTGCCAACAAGGCTGGCCGTCTCAACGCCGACGAGATTGACCGTCTTGTCCAAGAGGCCGAGAAGTTCAAGAAGCAGGATGCCGACCACACTGCCCGTGTCGAGGCCAAGCAGCAGCTCGAGGAGTACATTTACCAAGTCGAGAACACGCTTCAGGACGCCAACGTTGCCCTCAAGCTCAAGAACCCCGATGCCATCATTGAGGAGCTTTCGGACGCCATGGAGTGGCTCGAGCTCAACAAGGATGCGTCCAAGGAGGACCTTGTTGCCCGCAAGAAGAAGGTGGAGCGCACCGTCCAGAAGGTCTTCAACGCCCTCTACACCCAGGAGGCCAAGAAGAACGCTCGTGGTGGTCGCCGCAAGTAAGCGTTGAGTTGTTGCAAGTGCTTTTTTTTCTCTTGTTTCATCGTTTGCTGTAGTGAGTGTGCCTCCCTTGTTTCAGTGTGTATACATTTGAGCTGGTTGATGGTCAAAAGAAGCTTCGATTGCTGCCCTTCGAGATCCCCTTCGCTTGCTCCCCCCGTTGTTTCATGTAGCGCGTACTTGTTTTCCCCTTCTCACACCCCTCTTGTTTATTTGTTTCTTCCTCTCACTTTCCCCTAGCTTGCCTGGGCTTGTCACTTGTTTATTAAATGGTAAATACTACACTGCAATTCCATAGTTCAGTGTTTGCTTTCCACGAACTTGAACAACGAAAAGCTGTTGTCAAAGCCTTTGTGGAAGGGGGATGCAGCATGTTAAATAGCAGTTCACACAAGAAATGCCACGATTTATCAACACATGTGTGACATGGAACAAAATACGACACTAATCAACAACGAACCAGGGTAGGGTGATGAAGGAGGAACGAGTCAAAATGCAAAGATCACACAAATACAACTGCCCCGGACCCAACGGGCGGAGTCCACCAAGGTCCAGCACACGCGAGCAGGCCGCAGTCGCAAGTCTTTTACTCTGGGGCGTGCGTAAACAAGTACGAAATGGACTCGCCATTGTGCGTGCGCCTCACACTTTCCGCAAATGTCGCCGACACATCGAGCGTCTCGAGCTTTGGGCACACGACTTTCTTGTCTGCGTGTGGAATCGTGTTGGTGACCACCACCTTGGTCAACGGCGATTTGTTGATGATGTCGAGAGCGTTGCCCGAAAGAATGCCGTGTGTGACAATGGCGTACACGGCGGCTGCGCCGTTGGCCACGAGCGTTTCGGCGGCCTTGGCCAGTGTACCGCAGGTATCGGCCATGTCTGGTAACAAGCACGTGTCAGAGTCATCCTTACGAACAGCAAGCAAGCGAGAAACAATAGGCAGAGGAACGTGCCATCCACAAGAATCGCAATCTTATCCTTGACGCTTCCAACAAGCACCATCCTCGCGACTTGATTGGCCACCTTGCGCTCCTTGTGAATCAAGGCAAAATCGATCCCGAGCCGGTCGGCAATGGCCGTGGCGCGTTTTGCGCCTCCGGCATCGGGTGACACAATGATGGCCTTGGACTCGTAGTCGGGAATGCTGGACCGAATGTACTTGAGCGAGCACGGTTCCGCGTACAAGTTGTCGACAGGAATGTCGAAAAAACCTTGGATTTGCGACGCGTGCAGGTCCATGGTGATGACATGGTCGCATCTGCCAGCGTGCACGTAGTAGGATTCATTCGGTCAGCTAGCTCACAGGCCCGCGATCGGTGCAGGAACTTCGGATGGACTGGATGCGCCTAATGTGGAGGGAACGCACCCTGCGACGGTCAGCATATTGGCAACGAGCTTTGCGCTGATTGGGGCTCGTGACTTGTCCTATCGAGAGGATGCAAAGTGGACGTGAGACGGATAGCTTCAATACCAGTCAGCCACAAATCACCGGCGCACCTTCTTATCCTGGCGAGCGTATGGGAAACAGGGCATGACAGCGGTGATTCGGCGAGCCGACGCAAACTTGCACGCGTTAATCATGATGAGGGTTTCCTGTGGGTTGGATTGAGTGGAACGGTGAGTGAGTGAGTGGCCAAGGGTCAAATCCGAAAGGACGCCGAAGCAAGGTACCATCTATACGACAGGCAACATAGGCGTCGACGAAGCACAAGAATGTCAGGTATGTCCATCTGCGGCCGAGTGGAGCAAAGGGAGTTGCGAACCAAATGATCGTTGATTTCTATGGTGATTGATTGAGGCAAGTGAGTGAGAACTGCATCATGTACCAGTACTTTGCACAATGTCAACAGGTGGAATCATGTGGCGTGCCTCCGCTCCCTGTTTGAATCAAAAACACATCCGCATCGCGAACCGACTCGCCAAGTGTGACACTTGTCTCCTCGTTGGAATACTTTGACACCACACACTTGCCAAGCGGAAGCCCGAGACGACTACACGAGATACACACACGATCGGTCCATCAGAATCATTCGTTCGTGACGGAGCCCACCAAGAAATGCGCTCGACAAACCGTGCAATCAACTGGGCGAGTTCGGGGTGCGAGTTGCCCGCAAAGATCTTGATGGATTCGGATGGCATGTTGGACACGAATGGGATGGAATCAATATCGACTTCAAAGAGCGGGCGGATACGTGACTTGCTGACGAGGACTGGCCGGATCGGTGCTTATGGGTGTCAATAATGTAGGCGACGTCAAGGACGTTGGTCTGCGGTCAGTTACATTGCATGAAGAGAGTCATTGCGACCGAGGCAGAGGGAGGGGCGTTTGCTCGCTATTTGAGTGGATGAGGCACAAGTATCATGGCATGACGCCATAGCGATCGCGAGCAAAGTTGGCCGCAACTTGCAGGGACACTAACATTCGCAAGGCGGTGATCGGCGAGATTGGCGTGAAATGGGGCCGGGTCCAGTCGGAGCAGCAACGCGTGAGACACGAGCACATCCGACGTCTCAAATGCGAACAGTGGCGGCCAAGGCAGACGTTTGCGATCGTTTCAAGGACGATGCGCAGGATCGATTGGTGGAAGAAACGCAAGATGGACGAACCTGTGCTGTCAGAGGCCAATCCAGCACGGCCGACACTGCTGGCGGTGCTTCAACGTCAACGTGAACATCACCTTCGTCTGCAATGGACGGTGCCCGGGTGCCAATGGCGCTGTCGCACCATTCGATTGTTGTCTCGGTTCGACCACCGTCCGAGTTGCTGCGAACACATACGGAAGAGTCAAGCGTAACGTATGTGGTCGGCGGCACAATGACCTCGGGTTCCGTCGATGAGTATGCGGCCGGGGAGGGAACACTGACGCTGGGTGCCTGTACAACTGGGAGAGTCTTGTGCGAACCGGCTCGAACTGGAATCCGCTTCTTTCGCAATGTGTTTACGAAGCTTGAAATGGCCGACGATATGGATTGGGCAGCGGGGAAGAGCGCTCGACGTGCGGGAGTTGATGGGGCTGAGGTCGCCGTTGACATGATGCTGTAGATGAGGGCAAGGAAATGCGGGTCGTGACCGTGAGGAGCCAGGTCGAACGGGATGTGGTTGCTGGAGTGAAGTTGTTGAGCTCCCTAACGATTTGAGTACAAGTGAGGGAGATAACTGACGAAGGATGGACGGCCGACTCAACGCCAGCACACGCAAAACACGAATGCCGAAAGACAGGAATCAAGTCACAGGAACCCTCCTCCATGAACGACTCTATGCAATTGGTCGCTGTCTCCCAGGACCACAGCGCTCCATGACAGTCTGATCCATCCATCCGACTTCAGACGAAGGCCCTCTGCACGTTCGCTCAACTCCCAAGCGACCCATAATCACGATGCACGACATCAGCACCGTCCTTTTCGTGTTACTCGGGATCATTGTCCCGACGCTGGCCAACAATGTCATGCGGCGGATACCACGATCGTTCAATGATTGGTCGCCACTGGATGCCGCACCGCCGGATGTCCGCCATCATCTCTCGCCCAACAAGTGGAATGTTGTGGACGTGCCACAGGTCCCAGTGACAGGGATTTGGGACGTTCATGTCGATAGTTCGTTGAAGCGACCGTTTCAAGTTGTGGATTTGCCAAATCGACCGGCGTGGAACAGCCGTACTGGTGTTTGGTTTGAACTCTTGGCAGGTCCGGACTCCTCGTCATTGCCAATTGATGGCGGCGTTGAGACTGAGGTCCGAGTGTCTTGGCCTGCAAGTGTACGCTGATTTCGCTCAGCACCCTTGTATCCATCATGACCTTGACGAGCCAGAAACATGGGCATCCAGACGCCAATTGATGTCGACATTGCGCTCTTTGCTCATCCCAACCGACCTGGTCCACACGAACCAACATGCCCTCCCCCTCATTGCCGCCGTTTTGTCCTTGTTCGTGCAATTTGGGATGCCTTCACCCGCCCAACATCAACCAACAGCTCGTGGACCCACCAGCTTCCAGCCAGTGTCAATGTCCGACTTGGTATCTACACTTTTCATTTATTTCAGAAACATAATCGACCTGACTTGCGTCTTGCTCACATTTTGCTGCTCGCAGTTTACGAGCCAGTCTATGTTGGCATTCAATCCACCGTGCTGCCCATGATCGCCATCCTTGTCCTTGTTGTACCTCTGGCCGTGTTTGTCGTTGCCCCTCATGTGTTGCGGGTTCTGGACCGTTCAAAGTCGACAAAAGCGAGATGATGGTCAATGTAAATAAACGGGTTGGACTCGAATGGTGTTGGCACTTGTCAAGTTGAATCAATCGAGCACGCCCCAAGTCACGCAGAAAAAAAAAAAGGCGGATTGACTACTTGCGGCCCCAATTGGGCACAAAGACAGCGGATGAGGGGGTGGTTGCTGATGCCGATGAAGGTGTTGTTGCAGTTGAAAGAGGCCGTTTTGACTGTCAACAACAAATTGGGCAAGGTGAGTGCGTGTTGAACGGCTGAGTAAAGATTGTGACAGCATGATACCTTGGAAACTTGCAGTAGCGGCCCACGGGTTAACGTACAGTGAATGCAAGCCGAATGCTCACCCGGTGCTTCTTCCATGGACGTGGTCCCCATGTCTATTCACGCAAGTCGCAGGCGGGTTGGCCAGTGTACTTGTTAACCAAGAGTGAAACCAACAACGAACCTTGCAATACAGCAATCTGTCGCTCGCAAGACAGCACAATGACTGTCACGGTGCACGCCAACCATGGCTCAATGGCAAGAACGGTCACCTCGTTAAATTGGCGCAGCGATCGTTCAATCCAATCTGTCGATGATGTCATGAAATGTCAGGCTGATATATGCGCGGGTCCAGCTGTGTCGTACGATTGGCGAAGATCCATACCGAGGACAGTGACAAACGGATCAGGCCCGCCTGGTCGTTCAACAAGCTGATCCGAATTGAGTGTGATGAATGATGTCGGCGCAAGTTCGGGCGCAACGGCCGCAGATGACCCGGAGCTCGTACTTGTCGACGACGGAGGCGGAGCATGCCCGTTGCTCGCAGAGGAACTGGCGCCGGTATTCGAAGGCTTGCGTGGTCGTGGCGGTTTACCTTTCCCTTTACCTGCCGTGCTACCGCCCGGGGTCATGACAAACACAGCCGCGGGTTCGGGGCCCACGGGGCCCCCGCCGCCGCGAAGATCGGGAGACTCTTGGGCCGACGATGGTCGGTGCCGTGCAGGTCGGTCATGATGTGGCGTAGAGTTGGGAGGCTTCCGGTTGTTTGCGTGGGTATGAGCGACACGAGGACCACTACGTGGATTGGAATTGGAAGGGACTGCAGTTGTCGTCGACAACGGGTCGGGATCTGGGTTGGATACACCGGATCCGGATCCGTTTGGTGCAAGACGGGCATGAGGTCGGCGCTCGGCGGTGGTTGGGGAGCGATGAGCGCCAATTCCATGTGTCATGTTGATGCTATTGCGTCAAGTCTGCATGAAGGATGACATGAAGTGGTGTCCGGATATTGTCGGCATCATCTTTGCAATTGGCTGCATGTAGGCAATCGTCTTTCCTCAATTTCGCCGATAAGTGACCCGGAAATGGACTGCACGATCATGTCCGTTCGACGTCCAGCAAATACCGGTAAGGCGTTGGAAGCCCAAGTCACTCCAACCGGATCGTGAAGACTATATGTGCAGGCTGCATGCATTTTCAGGTAACTATCAGGCGGCAAAGGAAAAGTCAATCGTATGGTTGATGACAAACGGGAACAATGAGAAAACTGTTGTGAATCTGAGACTCTCGCCACTCATGGCTGTGTGAGACAGGCATAGGCTAAGCACAAATCGGGTCGCTTGCCATGAAGCGAGACAGTAGCGATAGGCTACCCATTGGCTTGTGTGAACCAATGGACAAGACTCAGAGACATTTCCCATGTAGATGACGCCAGCATGAGGCGGCATACGAGGCTGTAGAGAAGCTGGGAGAATTCCACAATAGGCTGGAATGTATGCACTGCGGAGTCACATGAGGTGGCGAAGCTCATACCACAGTCAGCATACCTAGATTTCCCTAGCTTGCTCTCGGTGGGCAACGGCCCCCCTCGTCCGACTGTATGGTGGTCCCGGAGGGGATAAATAGGACGGTCGGACCCCCGACATAGGTTGGGACAATAACCACGATTGCTACTTTCGCTCCTACTCAATACACTCTCCATTGCTTCTTTTCACACTCGCACACCTTCCCGACCGAGCATATTAAAACAAAAACATGTTTGAAGGCGACGCGAATTTTTTCCAGGTACAAATGACACAAAAGTGAAAAGATGGGTGGGAGAGAGAGCCGGTATGTGAAAAAGTAGAAAGAGTCATTTGGAGAGAAGGGAAATAAAGAGATCATCGGGAAAGCACACGCAGAACACAAATGGAAAGTGGACGGTCTTTCGACGGACAAAAGGGACAGGGCAGAGTGACACAGTCGCAAGAAGTATGGGTCGTGAGATGTGTTGAGAGCACAAAGCAGGTAACGGCCGACCAACAAACACGCAGGGGCCAATAGAACAAGAAACGGGCGGACAAGAGAAAAAGTATGTACAAGGCGATTCACAAGAATCGCACGGCACCAGCCAGTCCTGTACATCAACTAACACCTCTCACCGGTTTCTCGAGGCACACGAGACGGACGTGAGATGGAAACCGAGTTCGATTTTGCAAGACCCTGTGAAAGCATTGTGCCAGAGACGTTACCGCTGAGTCAACCCAACGACGACTGCTGACTGTTGGATGCGCTCCCATCCTTTAACCACGGATGCTCCAACACTTGCTTGATTGTCGGCCGCTCCGTTGGCCGTTTGACCAGCATACGCACCAGCAAGTCGACGCTGGCCTCGGAGTACCCACACAGTAACTTGACCAAATGTGGCGAGATCGCCTCGGTAAAGTTGCCGCCTTGCACGCGCTTGGACCGCGGCGGCACATACAGCGGGCCATTGACGGTCGACTGTGGGTCCCGAAACGGCGGCTCACCAAACATCATAGTAAACAAGAGCACACCCAGCGACCAGATCTCTTGTTCCGGGCCGCGGTACTTTTCACCGCGCAAGATCTCTGGAGGGCAGTACTGGACGGTGCCGGCAAATCGATCAAAGAGCCTGCCGTTGGTGGGTAGGAATGCAGCCGAGCCAAAGTCAATGAGCTTGACGTGATAGTTTTTGTCGACGACAATGTTCTCATCCTTGATGTCTCTGTTAACTCCGTTCGAAAGAAGTCAGCGTTGGTCTCACCCGACTTTTTGGTCGCGCAGCTCCTGACAGAGGAGCAAATGGAAGTACCGATGAACCACATTAAACTGAAGCAAAGCATCGACAGCTTCGGCAACTTGGCGGAAAATGTGCCTCACGACCGGCTCGTTCATTTGCGATTGTTGCTGTTGTGGTAAACGGCAAGAATCAGTCAGTCATTGAGGCTGGCCACGATGCAATTCAGAGAGAATCGAGTTGGACGACATACCGTCTCAATGCACTCAAACAAATCCATGGATTGCCTCCTTCCAAGTTTGGGCGCCAACCGATCCTTGAGTGCCGGCGGCAATGTTGTCATGCTGCGCTTGGCCATCTTGGGCGGTGCAAAACACGATGGGCCGCTTGCCGTCTTTTGACTTGACGCGCCAAGTGGCGACGGAGCCTGATTCTCGACTCCAAAACTGTTGCCTTCTGCAAGCTGCTTGGGGCTGAAAGACGCCATGACCGGTGATACGGGCGACCCAGGGATGGCCACAGTGCGTGACTGCTGCAGTTGGCCCACGTCGGGTGAGTGCGGCGATGCGGCAGCCGCGAAAATGGGTGAGGGAGGCGTAGGAAGTGGACGGGCAAGTGTCACGAGCGAGCTCGATTGGGTCCACGACACGCCGTGGAGCTCCATGACGAGGTAAAAGTACTTGCCGTCCTGCGAAGCGCATATGGAGATGAGTGTTCGTGACATTGATATGACGGGTTTACTGTGCAGAGCCGGAACAAACGTACCTCAAAGTAATCGACATAGTCAATCAAGCTCCTGTGCTTGATATTCTTGACGACGTAGACTTCAATCGGAACGACGCCAAATTCCGGATCGCGAGCCCACTGGTGCACCGATAACTTTTCCTTGAGAATGAACTTGACTGCCACGTTGAGCCCTATCAATGTACGCGACATGGGTCAGTGTACAGAATCTCGAAGAGACGTATGTACCTTGGCGGGTGATGATCAATACCGTCTGACCTGCGCTTTGCCTTGAATAGAGTGCATGGGAACAATAAAGCACGTGAGCTGAGCGCCGTTTCCAGTTGAAGAAGAATCAGAGCGAAAGATAGCGGACGAACCGTGCACACAAATCCGAACCCGCCACTGCCCAGCTCATCCATGAGCTGGTACTTTTGCACAAATTGAGTCTGAAGCGGATACTGATGTAAATGCGTCTGCGCCATGGTCGCCGTCGCTGGATCAAACGGTGCGACGGTCTCGGTTTGCGAGGTTGGATGAACTGGATCCGCATCCGCTGCCTGTGCAACTTGGTGATGCTGTCTCGGATGGGGACGACTATGAAAGGCTTGGTGAGCGTGTTGATAGTGGTGGGGCTGCTGCTGCTGCTGCTGGTGAGCATGCAGCGGTGAATGATGGGGCATGTTCGCAAAGTGGATATGGTGATTTTGATGAAGGGGGTGCTTCGGATTCGGCTGCTTCTGCTGACCCAGGTTGGATTCAGATGAGATCGATGGGGCCGAATCGCCCACGGTCCGCGGAGAACTAGTGCTCAGCGTGGTCATGGTGGCGACGCAGTTTGTTGCGGCAGGGGAGAGGCAGTGATCGGCTGGCTCGTGCTATGTGATCGGCAATTGGATGGATGCGGGCGAGACGGCAGAAGGGTGATTATTCAAGAGCCTGTCCACGGTAAAATGCAGCGACTGACGAGGCGGATTTGCAGTGAAAGGGAAAAGAGGGAGCGCGGGGGGGGGGACCAAGCTCGACCACGTATTCAACGCTTGGATCTCGAGAAGCTGGAGTGTCAGCGTTCGATGACTCGAATATGTCAGTAAGGCTGGGCCCGTCACACAACCTTAGAGCTGGCAATGCCGACTATATGCATTGAAATCAAAGCCTCGATGAGAAACTTTAAACGAGTTCCATGCCATTGTGGGAATGCCGATCTGCGAATTCTTGAAGGGTGGTGGACTTTGTGGCACGGCTAAATATACGATCACTCACGCACATGTCTCAGACGCTGCGTTAAATGTCAATATGATCAAGAAATTTCGAAAAACCAGCGAAAACGAGGTCACCAATCCTCACCCATCGCGTTCTACTCGAAACGCGTCAGATCGGAGTGTCTCCGATCCTTGTCTCATCATCACTTGCCATGCAATTGTCTCATGTTTGGGCTGGGAGATGGGAGCTAAAGAGGAAAAAAAAAAGATCATGTGCCGTCTCGACCGTATTTTTGGCAAATGCAAGCATATCGGGGCATCATTCCGTTTCTCCATATCATGTGAGCAAGGGCTGTTTCAGAATCGCATACAATGTCAGCAGCGACTCAGCGGCTGGCTGCCAAGCGGGTGGAGTCACGCACTTCCCCGGAATAGTATTGCCCAACAGCTGGGCCATCAATGTACGTGGCAAGGTGCACGTCACGCACATGCGGTCATCGTCTGTGGTATGTGGTCATGTGCTTCAACTGCATTTGGAACCGTCAATTGGGGGACATGACCTGACCAGCGTGGTTGTACATAAGGCCCGTTTGTTCCCTTCCTTCCCACCACACTTAGATCCCATTCACTCCATCCCAGCATCATCGGTATAGACCAGCTCCGCTACCCATAGACGCACGATATCATGACTTGCCGCCGCCGCCAGTCTTCTTCCGCCAAGCGGACGGTCACGTTCTCGCTCCTCTTGGCCATGTTGGCCATTTCGTCCGCCGTGAGTGCACCGACCACTACCCCTGACCTGCCAAAGCATGACAAGCTGGTTGTTCCCCAAGTCCTCGCCCAATCCGGCACCATTGTTCCCGGCAAATACCTCGTCGAATTCAGTCGTCCGCCCGCCGCCAACGTCGCTGCCCAACGTCGCGAGCGCGCTTCACAGAAATCGCTTGAGCAGGGCGTCAACGAGCAGCAGGAATCGTTTGGTGTGTACTGCCGTCGTAACCGCATCCCAATCAAGGTCAACCGGCGCTACATCAAGCTTTGGAATGGTGTTTCCGCCAACGTCGAGTCGGTTGACGATCTCAAGAAGGTGCTGGACGCGCCCGGCGTCGTCAAGGTCTACCCGGTCGTGCAGCAGTTTGCTCCCGAGCAGCCCCAAATCATCAAGGATCCCGTGCTTCCGCAATTTGCACACAACTTGACCAACATGCACCTCGTTCAGGCCAAGTACCCGGAATTGACGGGCAAGAACATCAAAGTCGGTGTCATTGACAGCGGTATCGATTGGAAGCACCCGGCTTTTGCCATTCCCGGCCAAAAGTGCGAGACTTTCAAGGGTCCCGGCTGTCGGGTTTTGTACGGGTGGGACTTTGTCGGAGATTCCGTACGGGACTTTCGTGTTGTTTTTCAAGCGGCCCATTTGCCTGGATGACTAACTCGCAGTTTGCTTTCGATAGTACAATTCCGGCAACCGCTCTGCTCCAGCTGTCCCCGATGCGGATCCGCTTGACTGCGGCGGTCACGGCACTCATGTTGCGGGCATCATTGGCGGCTACGACGACAAGATCAAGGGCGTTGCTCCCGAGGCCGTGTTTGGCGCATACCGTGTGTTTGGCTGTGATGGTATGTCAAGAATGGCCATCGCTGGTCCTGTTCACTGTTGGCAGTGTAACTGACATGCCGTTTTCTGCATATAGGAACCACCGACAATGCCGTGATCATGGCTGCTTTGGAGCAGTCCTTCCAAGATGGTATTTATACGCGAATTCCCACTCAGCTGAGTCATGTTGCTGGCGTTAACCCGCCGATTCTTTTTCTCTTCATTTAGGCATGGAGCTGATCAACATGTCGCTTGGTACGATCTCTGGATTTCTTTGACTTGACCATCAGGGACGACTACGTCTCACACTTTCACGCTTACTTCAACAGGTGGAGCTCACATTGGTGCCGACAGTCCGTACGCACAAGCCATCGACAACCTCGTCACCAATGGCGTGCATGTTATTGCGGCCGCAAGTAACTCTGGTACGCAAGTTGGCACTCTCTCCAATCTGGGAATCGGACCATCAGTGCTAACATGTCTCCGTGTGCGCTGCGTCCAGGCGAGAATGGTCTCTCGTACACCACTGCTCCGTCCATTGCTTCCAAGGCCTTTTCCATTGCCTCGTTCGATAACACGCACAACTACGAGACGGCCGCTGAACTCACCAACGTTCCTGATCTGACGACTGTTACCTTTGGCTACTCCACGTCCAACGGCATCACCGGCCGTTTTGACCAAGGCAAAAAGTCCAAGCTGATTCGCTCGCCCAACCCGCCCACGTCCGATGCCGATGGCTGTGCTCCGTTCCCGGCCAACCACTTTGCCGGCGGCGTGGCTCTTGTCCGCCGTGGTGGTTGTGCGTTTACCGACAAGGCCGTTGCCGCGTTTTCCGCGGGCGCAGAGGGAGTGGTCATTTACAACAACAAGCCTGCCGCTTTGAGCGGTGGTGTGTTGGATGCGGCCAAGGTTGGCGCGCGTGCCGTTGGTTTTATCGCTGGAGATGACGGCGAAAAGATTTGGAACGCTGCCGCCGCTGGCACTGTCGAGATCACTTTCAACAACCAGCCCGAGTTCCGTCGCTCGCGCACTGCTGGTTTGCCATCTGGATTCAGTTCGTGGGGTTTGGATGTCAACCTTCGTCTCCGTCCCGACTATGGAGCCCCTGGCGGTGTGTGTGTTTTCTGTCTCTCGCTCCTGTCTCACTTGCACTCTGTGATCACACAAACCACTGACGACAATCCGTCTGCCTTACGTCGACAGAACATTTACTCGGCTTACCCGCTCAAGAAGGGTGGATACGCGCAACTTTCTGGCACTTCCATGGTACGCCGTCGCCGGCAGTTCCCATTGCATTGCCATCGACTGTGGACTCTGGCTCACCTTGTTCTTTGACTCTCGCTCACAGGCCTCTCCTTACGTTGCTGGTGTTGTCGCTCTCGAAGTCCAACGCAACGGCGCTTCCACTGGTGAAGAGTCCTCGCTCGACATTGCCCGCCGTTTCTCGCTCACTGCTCGCCCGTCCATGATGCCCGATGGCACACCCGTGGCCGAGTCGGTCGCCAAGACTGGCGCTGGGTTGATTGACGCGCTTGCCTTTTTCGAAAACCAAGTATCGGTCACGCCCCACAAGCTTGAGCTCGGCGACACGCCCAACTGGCCACGTGCGCCCGTCAAGACGCAAACCCTCACCATTAAAAACAATGGCAAGGAGCGCGTCACGTACCGCTTGACGCACACGCCGTCGCGTGCTGTCATGGGTGACAAAGGCCGCACGACCGAGCAGTTTGTGACCCTGTCCAATGTGTACTCGCGCATCACATTCTCGTCGCCGTCCGTGACGCTTGCGCCAGGCGAAGAAAAGCAGGTCACTGTCTCGATCAATGCCAACGTGCCTTTGCTTTCCAAGCTTCCCGAGCCCGGTCACTACATTTACAGCGGATTTGTGACGCTGCAGACAGCCGATCGCAAGTCGGACCTCAACGTTCCTTATGCGGTCATGGTCGGCGACTATGGTACTATGCCCGTGGTTCCCACGACTGGTGCGCTTGCCCCTGCCCTCACCAACGGTTTGTACTTGAGCGCCGCGACCACGGCCACTGCCCCGACCTACAGCGCCGCGACCGTTCCCGAGTTCTCGCTCGACCTCGACGACTACTCTGAAATCCCTGTGATTCGCTTCGGCACCATCTTCCCAACGCGCAAGCTCGCCATTTCCGTGCACAACGCCACGGCCCCCGGCTCGCCCGTGGTCGGCTACCTCTTTTCCACCGAACACGTGTCGCGCCTGGCCAACAAGAATGGCGGGCCGATCACACAGACGTACATGGGCATGGTGCAATCGTCGCTTGCCTCGACGGCACGCACCATGTTGCCCGAGGGCGAGTACACGATTGGGTTGCAGTATGTGCGGCCAACAGCCTTGACGCCCGTGACCAACCCGGATGCGGCCTTGGTGCAAGGGTGGATGTCGCCAAAGTTCAGGATCAACCGTGCCAAGCGCCCAAACAAGCGGCCCATGCCGCCCAATGGCAATGGTGGCAGTAAGGAGGCGCCCGTGGATGTGGAGCCTGCGCCTGGCGTGGAAGCGCCGCCCATGGTTGCCAAGAACTGATCCGAGGGAGACGAGTTGAGAGGGGATAGAGGCACTGGTTGCACAAAACATATTTACTATCTGTCCACTTTGTACTGATTGCATACATGTCCACTTGTCATGCTGAAACGGCTGCGAGATGGCCGAGTAGATGGCAGAGCAAAAAGAAACATGTGCCCAAGGCGGAGAGAGAGGATGCAAATACATTACAAGTAATATAACGGTCAGACCACCAAAGCACTCCTGCACGGCTCCTTGGGTGCCTACATGTTGACCGCCAATTCGGCCAACTTAATGGCACCCTCCTTGGTCTTGTGCCCACCAATAAACCCGCTCGCATGAATAAACACACCGCCCGGGACACCCGTGACCTTGTCCAAGTTATCGTCCCTCAACCCACGCCAAGCACTGGCGAGCGGCTTGCGGTTCTCAAACGATCCGGGTGTCAGTGGCACGGCCTGAATGCGCCACGATCCGGCCGGGTCCGGGAACACCACGTACAGGGGCAATCCGTCGGGAATAGCGCCACCGTTTTCAGCAATGGGCGCCTTGAGTTGTGCGGCCACAGCGGCAATGCCCAGGTCGGCCTCAATCGAGTCAAGGTGGTCCTTCCAGGGAACAAACGTCGGCATCACAATGATGTGTCCGCCAGCATGGTACGTGTGGCGGGCAGCCACAGCGTCCAGCACGGCTTGGCGGGCGGGCACCCAGGCAGTCGCAAGGTACTTTGCGGTGCGGTCAAAGTGCGAGCCAACGATTTGCATGGCCACGCGGAATTGGCCGTCGGCCGTCAATCCCTCTTCGTTCCAGAACGGGTTGAGCTTGGCCACGATTGCCGACAAGTTGGTCGCATCCTTGTACGCCTCGGGCGTATCGCGCGGGAATCGCGAGACGCCATTGTCAATGCCGTCAAACGCCTCAATGAGATTGTCGTAGAGCTTGTTGAACACAAGCTCGACCTGTGCGTTGTTTTCGATGTCGTTGTCCCCGACGTGCATGAGCTGGGCAATGATGCGCTTGCCGAAATGCTTGTAAATGAGGCCCGCAGACGACAAGCGAGTCTTGTGTGCGGGCGAAAACGTGTCCTGAAACTCGCGCTGGTGGTGGTCGTATTTGTTGAGTGCTGGGTTGTATTCAGCGCCAACATCCACCAGGATCGAGGCCGTGGCCCAGATCTCGGGCTTGCGCGAGCGCACAATCTCGGCATCCTTGAATTCGGGCAGCTGGCGCAGCAGGTGGCAGGCGAGCACCTCGTCGGCGTGGAACGAGCCGTCGTGCGTCACGATGGTGGCGTGGGTGCGCTGACGCTTGCGGTCGGGCGAGGACGGGGCGGCAGCTGAGGAAGACATGGTGGCAAGCTGGAAACGGAGGCTGGGCAAGCTTGGTGAACTGGGTTTGGGTTTGGGTTGGGATAAACCGGCGGCAGCGAGGCAGGACAGGGGGCAGGACAGAGTGCGCAAAGTACGATTGCCAAGGGGACGAGCAAGTTTCGTAGCAAAGGGGCCAACCATTTGTTGCAATTGGTTTCGATGAGATGAAAGGAGTGTTTAGATTTCGTTGACGTCCTGATTGTGTCCTATGTTTTCTTTGGATCGCTTTGGATCGCACTTCAATGAAGACACACACTCCGATGATCCGATCAACTGCCCGTTTGCCTGTGGTGCCTCTGGCAGTTATAACGTATAAATATTAATACAGGCAGGCAGCTCTTGTCGCCGCGTCGCCTCTATCATATCATATGTACATGTATGAGTAAAAAGCTCTCATCCACCTCAAGTTCCACGCAACATGCAACCCCGACACGACCCGAACCGCTCCACCGCCCACCACACGTGGCCCACCACCGCCATTGTCGACTGGTGCGAGGACAACTTCACCGTGTGGTTCCTCGCCGAGCTCGTCAACACTCTCACCAACCTCTCGACCATTGCCCTCGGCGCCTACGGCCTGCTCCTGTGCCGCAAGCACCACTACTCTGCGCGTTTCTACTGGTCATTCATGGCCATGGTGGCGGTAGGCGCCGGGTCGGCGCTGTTTCACGGCACTTTGACTTACGAGGCACAATTGCTGGATGAACTGCCCATGCTGTTTGGAACAAGTGCATTCTTGTATGCTGCCGCATGGCCCGAGCGCAAGCGGCCGCCCTCGTGGTGGATGGCTGCATTGGCCGTGTACCCAACCATGGTGACTGCCGTGTATGTGGCGGGCAGACAGGAGGAGGTGTTTCAGATTGGGTACACGCTCATGGCGGCCGTGACCATGGTTATTGCGGCCTGGGGCAATCTCAAGTACATTCGCCCGGCAAACGAATCCACACATGCCGGCTTGGTGACGGTCGAGCAGGGCGGCCGCCAGCTGTTGACGCGCGGCATTGCCTCGTACGTTGGCGCAACGTGCATTTGGGTCGCGGAAAACATGTACTGTCACTCGCACTTGATTCCCGCCAAGGAGGCCGTGGGATACCCGTGGCGCGTGTTGCTTGAGGGCCATGGGTGGTGGCATTTGGGCACCGGGTATGGGTGTGCCTTGATCATTGCAAGCATGGTGGTCGTAAGACACAATGCGACATGGAAGCAGCAGCAGCAGCAGCACAAGCAAGGTGCCCCACAGCCAAGGGCCGAGCTTGTGTGGCATTGGGGCGGGCTGATTCCAGAGGTGGTCGTGCCGCCGACCTCAGCAGTGTCATTGCACGGGATGGCGGAGCTCAAGCATCGGGATGTCACGGGCGTCAAAGCAAAGGAGGAATAGCATTTGCTGGGATTCTTGCTTGGGGGGTTGGGCACGTACATACGCACTCGGAGTTGTCTATACTGTATTTTATCTCTTCCATGGACACGTTCTTGCGCATGCGCTCGGCCAACTGTGGCCGAAAGCGTCTGCCACGGATTGCTTTATTTGGTACTAACATATGAATGATATTGGCAAACACCCACAAGCTATATAAGATGAATACACAATAGGCACCGAGCGCAACATCAATTCCATTCCATCGTCCCCGCAGCTGCCGCCATGAGCCGCGCCCGTGCCTTCCACCCCGAGATCCACGCGGCTTTCCTGTGCGAGTTCCACGCCATCCAAGGCCCGAGGATTGCCCTGGCCGTCTCGTCCGGGTCGGCCATTGCGCCCGATCTGGGCACAGCTGCCGATCCGCCCGCACCACCTCCGCCGCCACCGCATATCGTTCCGGGCGTGCCGCCATCATCCTCATCCATCGCAACCGTCACGCCCGCGACCGCCGCTGCTCTGGTGCTCGCCAACACGTTGCGAGACCAAGACCGGGCAGACGTCACACCGACACAAGAGTCTGTCCTCCACCATCAGCAGCAGCTTGAGTCGTCCATGGCAACTCAACCGCCACCATCAACACCAGCACCACCACCACCACCAGCACCGCCTGTGGCACCGCTCCAAACCCCTATGCGCCCATCCCTCCCAACCATGTTTGATACAATCTCTGAATTCCTCATTCCAAAACCGGCCCTGTGCGGCCACCCAACATCGATCGGGATCGATCAGTACCGGATGCTTGGCCACCCGGTCCTGCTCGAAGACCCAAAGTACCCACGCAACGTGGCGCTGTGGAACTTGGTGCTTGTTGTTGACCGGGGTGCCGATGTGCGCGGCCTGGAACCACCCGTGACCAAACTGGCCCAAGTGTTTCGATCCTTGGAACTCGAGGCAGAGTACATGACAAACGCAAAGTATCGGCCGGCGCTCTACTCTGTGCTGCAACAGCTCGTGCACGACCTTAACACGATGCGCGAGGCCCGCATTGCCGTGCCGCATTCAAGCGTGATTCTCGACATTCGCCTAGCGCCCGTCCTGTCGGCCCATCCGCCCGAAGTCAACCTGTGGGACGTGCCCGTTGCCGCGCTCGATTTTGCACACGTGCCGCTGACCGGGTGGGATCTGACGCTGACGCGACTCGTACCGCTCATCAACGGCACACGATCCGTGTATCAACTGGCGCACGTTGCAGACGTGGATCCCGCACTTGTGCGCGTGGCCATCCAGCACCTGGTGCACGTGGGTGCCGTGTATCTCGTGGACGTGTTTCAACTCACCAACATGTACGTGCCAACGGCCAAGTTGCGTAGGCTGGCCAACGACGTGGATGCACAAGAAGCATGTGTGCAATACATCTTGCGGCCCAACCATCATCCTCATCACGCATCGGCATCGGGTGGCGGGCCGGCGGGTGCGTCGTCCAGTGTTGCGGCAGGTGGTGGCACGACAGCGGGCGGCTCGGTCCCAGGGGCGTCTGCAACCTCACCAGTATCGCCGCCGCCTTCCTCGGCATTGACACACGTGCTGCTGACGCCGACGCGCGTGCTCACACTGTACGCGTCGCTGAAACCGGGCGTCACCGTGGCCGAATTTATGGCCAACTCGGCGTTTCCCACCAATGTCGCCGACATTCGTCGGTTTGTGGTTTTTGGCGTGACCAAGGGGTGGATTCGCAGGGTCCATCGGTATCCCATTTTCCCACCGCCGCCATCGCCGCCGCCAGTGGCGCATGCTGGATTGGACGGGGACTTGGGCGCTGCGTTTGGCCAGTTTGGGCAGCACCGCCCGTCGCTTCGGCCAAACCAATCCGCCACAAGCGCGTCGGGGGCCGGCGCGGGTGCATGGGCCTCTGGCGCATTGGGCTCTACCTCATCTGCTCCACAACCAGCGGCCATGGCTACGTTCAGTGGTGCCAACGGCGGCCACGCGCGGTACGCGAGCCACCGCAACTCGGGCATTGGGTTCCCCTCACTTGCTGGGTCTCCATCGGCCACGGCCGCTGCCGGCGCCGCCGCGGGCGTGGGACCAAACGCCGCACTTACGCCATTGATTGTGCCAACCACGTTGGATGCGGGCGCAGGTCCAAGTACTGCGCCACCGCTCGGGTTTTCCCCACATTCGTATGGTCGCAGCTCGTATGGCGGCGGGGTGTGGGGGTCGGTTCCTGGTGGGGCATTGTTTGCGGGAGTTACGGGGCAGGCGACGGCCACGAGTCCAGGGGCGGGCCAGGGAGGTGGATGGCCTAGTACGGGTGTAGGTGCGGGCGCAGGGATGGTTGGATCAACGGCTCAGTTTGGGCAGGGGTTGCCGCTGGATGCGTTTTGCGTCATGTGGCGCATGACGGCGAAAGAAGCGGCAGAGATATTGAGCGCAAAGTATGGCGTCCGGTGGGTCCAGAAGTAGGTGCGTGTGATTATGTGCTATGTACATTGCCAGATTACCAGTCCTGCCGTTGAGGCTTGTCTCGACACCATGCTGGCGGCTCGATCGTGTGACATACCTCCGGCGTGCTTCAACCAGTATACACTCGGACGACATGCACCTGCTCAACTCGCTGTTTTGGGAGCTCCCAACCATGATGAGTTTGGAAGGAAACGTGTGCAAGTGACGACGCGTTTTCGCACCTGGTTTCACTCGCGTTCCACGACGACAAGATTGAATTTGTTTGCGTGCGCACCAACATTTGACAGCCGCAGCTCCTTGCCGGTCATCAAAACCTTGCAAAGGGTCAAATTGCACCGTGCAATTTACACACCCAGTCAAAGTTTTGAGGAGGTTACGAAACGAGCACCACTACGGATAGCAACACGCGAATCTGGGAGGTCCGGCATGCGAATCATCATCTTGACTCACTTGGGAAAGTCGCAGGCAACGGCCAGATGAGGTATTCGGCGGTGAAGTTGCATTCAGATCGTTTTTTGCCGATATGTATACTATGTCCACGCCATACAAACGCTGAAACTTTTCTGATGCTGGCGGCGCCGCAGCGAGCATCTACATCGGTACCTTGGCTGAGGTAGCACGAGTCACCGCCACGCTGGCGGCAGACCATCATGGGAGAGGTTGGGTTCCGGTTGCAAACCAAACTTCACCGCACAATAGAGTTGACATGGTCGATGTATTGGCTTCTTGTCTGTCCCGCCATGGCAGCATGCAGCGAAATGCGGAGCACCGAAACCGCCGACCCTAATGGTTGTCATCTCAACAGTGACGAGAGTGCAGAGCCTGACGCAGGTACAAATAGCAGGCGCCTCCCCCGTCCATCAACCCATTGGCTGCTGCTCATCATCCTACTCATCAACCCTCTTATTCCATCGCTGCCCATCAACATGGCGCTCATCCAAACCTTCGTCCTCTTTGCCGTTATGGCTCTCGCTGCCGTCGCTTATGGTGCGAACACTCATCCATCTCGCGTCTCATCCACACAATCGCGCCAACTTTCTTGAACGTGTGGCCACCACACTCACCCATTCTGTACTTGAACACGTTTCCCATGCTACTCTTTACATAGCTGCGCCCGCGTCCAAGCCCAAGCCCTTCTACCTCCCCGCGACCTATCTCACCGGCGGTCTCGGCGGCATGTCGATCGACTTTAACGAAGACGGCACCTTTACCACCAAGCGTGCCTTGCCTCCGTCGGTCTGCGACAACAAACCCGTCTGCCCCGAGCTCGGTGGCAAAGGCACTTGGTCGTTCACACCCGCCGGCGCTGGCTACATCACCCTCACGCAAACGATTTCCCCCGATTGGACCGTGACCCAAGTGTGGCGCATGGGTGCCGCCTCTCGCGACTTGTACTCGAGCGTCATCACGGGCAACAAGCTCGTCAGGTCGACCGGTGAGCGCTCGGACGAGTTCCCGTTGCCGCGCGGTGCCGCCAACTGGAAGCGTACCAAGATTCCCCGCGACGTAGATGTGCCCAAGCCCTTCACGTTGCCCGCGACGTACTTGACTGGCGGCATGGGTGGCGTGTCCATCACGGTCAACGAGGACGGCACCTTCCGCACCAGCCGCGCATTGCCTCCCTCCATCTGCGACAACAAGCCCGTGTGCCCCGAGCTCGGCGGCAAGGGTACCTGGACCTGGAACCAAGAAAACCTGCAATTTTCGCTCAAGGAGGAGATTGCTGCCGACTGGACCACCGAGCAAGTCTGGGAACTCAATGGCATGAGCCGCGATGCCAACACGTCCGTCATCAACGGTGCTCGTCTTGTGTCGGCCAAGGGCAAGGATGCCACCAAGTACCCGATCCCCGAGGGTGTGGCTCACTGGACTCGCTCCAACTAATGTCAAGCCCGCAACGCGGCTCTTGCACATGTATTTCGTGAATGTGGTGTAAACCTGTGTGAAATGGAGTGTCCCGCGTGTTCTTTTGTCTTTCCATGTTGCCTACAGTGTATTCGTTAATCAAGTTGTTCTACTTTTATGTATGTATCAAAGCGTTTGCGAATGAAGTGGATAGATGCACTCAGTGACGCCAAGTTGGTGGAAGGAGACTTTCAGGCAAGAAACGGGACCAGAGGAGCATGGTGTCTTACCTGGTGCTGATGGTGCACATATTTATCAATACATACATGCACAATTCTCAACACTCATCAATTTTCAGTTCTGATCGCGAGTAAGTGATGTTGAGATCACCATCATCCAATCCGTGAGACAACGCCGCGTGTAACGGTCTCAATGGTGGTTCACCGCACACACACTCGGAGGTTAGCAGCGTGGCACCGCAATACACAGGGACCATTTACCTACGCACCGCAGATGCATATGCACGCACCCCAGCTATGTTTGTATTTCGAGACACTTCTTGTGCCGCAAGTACGACCGTGCGGTCGGGAAGTCCATGCGGCAGACCACCGACCAGATCACCGATTGTGGATAACCACCAAACGACCGCATCTTAGGGCTGCCTCACAATAGCCAAGCACTTTCTATCGCCCTCAGCTGTACAAAAGGGCGACCGATCCCCACCCACAAATCCAACTCATCAATTGCCCCATATCCCATACTGCCACGCAAGCACGCATCTCGCATTCAACCGAACCTAACCCACAACCATACTTCACAACCATGTCCAACAAAGCCATCGTCATCGGTCAAGGATTCAGCGAGTCTGACGGCCGCGCTCAAGACGCTCACACCATGGCCGACCTTGCCATTGGCATGGGCTACGACACCACGCCCATCATCAGCGGCCCCGACTACTCTGTCTCCAAGGCCGAGTTCCTCGACGCCCTCACCACGCTCGTCACGGAAGCGCAGCCGGGCGACAACTTGCTCTTCTCCTTCTCGGGTCTCGCCAACCAAACCACGCCCAGCCACGCTGGCACCTGGGAGCCCGATGGCAGGACCGAGCTGATCCAGCTTGCCGATGGCGCCATCTCCGATGACGAGATTCTCGCCGTGCTCAAGCAGCTGCCGCAGGGTGCCAACTTGACTGTTGCCATGGATTGCGCCAACGCGGCTGGTGTGCCCGACCTCGATCTCGGCCAATACGTCCCCGGCAACGTTGTTTTCTTGTCGTCGACGGCCGAGAACCAGACCGACTACGACGCGGATGTGTCGTTCCCGCAGCTCCTGTCGCAGGTGGTGCAAGAGAACCCCGGGATCACGTGGGCCGAGGCCATGGCCAAGGTGGATGGCATGAACGGAGACTTGACTTGCAATGCGACCGCCAACGATGCCAACCGTATGTTCGCATCGACATTACACTGCCCTCTGATTTACATATCGCTGACTCGTTTTCCTCTTCTTCGACTGCATATTTAGTGCTCACGCAACCTGCCTTTGGCACTACCGATGACGGCGCTGCGGCCGCCGACGATGCCCTCACCACTCGTGCCATGACCGACGACACCCAAGAAAAGGAAATTACCCACTACTCGGAAACCACCGAGCTTCCCAACGGCAACACAGTCGTTGCCCAAGTGTATGACGATGGCGAGACGGTCGTCACCACCCACACCACCTATGATGCGTGCGGCAACGAAATCGATTACTCGCACGAGTCGCGGCCCGCCATCCCGACGTACCCGCCCCCCGAGCCCGCGCCCGCGCCCGCGCCAGAGGTGGCCGTGTGCGATTTGACGGCGGCGCAGCAGGAGGTCGCGGCGGTTGTGGACAGCGGTTGCGAGCCATTGCCCGCCCCTTGTGTTGAGGAGCCGTCATGCTGCTAAATCGAGGTGGCTTACCCAATCTCGTGTCGAGCTTGTCTCTAGACATTTTACCCTTTTTGTGTATATATTTGATTGTTTTGTTTCCCATGCATTCTTCACTCCCTTATTTCCGATTTCTTTGAATTCAAAGAGGCATTGACTGAGATCATCCACACTGATCGCCAAAGCCCCATCATGTCCGAATCACGTCCGACCCTTGGAGGTTGAAATCGTGCTTATATGTATATCGACACCACCTCAACAGAACGTATAATCACTCTTGGGCTTTTCCATTGAGCCATGCGTGAGGATTGCCCCATCGATAAAACGGCCAAACAGTTAGCCCATCTATTGGCAAGCGTCAGCCATCCACCGCTTTCCCCGCCAGCGCCAGGTCAGATCAGCTGCAGTATGCGGCCGCGCGCTGGTCACCGTTTGCGGTCGATTGAGGGTGCCCACTGGACAGAGCACTTGATGTGGAGCCCACTCAGCGATCGTCCTCTGATTCGCCCCGGCGATGTGTATGGTGTATGCTTTGTCGACGCCACACCGTGTGTATTTATGTGAACCGTTTCGTGACCGTTTCCCACTATTCAATTCGGCATGTGATCGTGATGGGCACCGCAATAACTTGACCCAAAACACGTAGCGGCCGAGTCTCGATCAAGAAGCTCGTATAAAGTGTAAACCGTTTCGGTAATCATCCTCAGTGGCGGCGGCAATGCACTTTGTTTTAAGTGTTCGCAGCACAAACCATGAGAGGCAATCATGCCGGTGCCAAGGCCAGGAAGGGCTTTCCGACAACAACGGTGTACCCATGGTGTACAAGTCTCGACGAAAGAGCTGCGACGGCAAAGCAGAGTCGATCGGACACCTACATACATGGACTCACCTTATTCGACCCACAAGCATTACGGCACGCAAAGCAGGGTTAGGTTATGACCACAAACAAATCGCTGTATGGGAGACGAGCACCGATGTGCAGCTGGAGTATCCCGGGTACAAATAGCGGGTCGATTCTCCCTACTTCAACTCAAACTCGACCGATATTCATAGACCTCATAGATCGGCCCTCTCTGCCCGTTTCCACATTATTTCCACTCGCACCATCCCGCCCTCCCTCATCATGCGCTCCACGTCGATTCTTTTGGCTATCTTGGCGTTGGCCACTGTGGCTTTCGGTTCGCACCACGCCTCCTCTCATCTCTCATCGCTGTCCATTCTTGGGAAACTGACGCGTCTCTCTCGTGCTCAATATAATAGCTGCGCCGACGACCAAGCCCGTTCCCTTCAAGTTGCCCGCAACCTACGGTACCGGCGAAGACGGTTCCATGTCGATCCGCTTCAACGAAGACGGCACCTTTGCTACCTCGCGTTCCCTGCCGCCCTCGGTCTGCGACAACAAGCCTGTTTGCCCCGAGCTCGGCGGTAAAGGCACCTGGTCGTACGCTGCTGACTCGCGCCAAATCACACTCGTGCAAAAGATCTCGGCCAACTGGACCGTGACCCAAGTGTGGCAAAAGGGCGAAGAGTCGCGCGATGCCCTCACAAAGCTCATCAAGGGCAACAAGGTGGTCAAGGCCGAGGGCGACCAGTCGGACAAGTACCCGTTCCCCAAGGATGTGGCCGATTGGGAGCGTGCTGGAGGTGACGATGACAAGAAGAAGGATGATGACAATGTCAACCAGAAGCAGGACGATTCGTACGGCAAGAAGCCCAAGTGCCACCCCGTGCACAAGAAGAAGAAGGAGGAGCAGACCCAGGAGTACAAGCAGGAAGAGGAGCAACACTATGGCAAGCGCCCGACTCCCGGTCCCGCTCCCGCCCCCAAGCCGACCAAGCCCTTCACTTTGCCCGCTTCCTACCTGACTGGCGGCCCTGGTGGTGTTGTGATTTCCCTCAACGACGACGGCACCTTCACGACAAGGCGTGCACTTGCCCCTTCGGTTTGCGAAGGCCGCGAGTTGTGCCCCGAGCGCGGCGTCAAGGGAACCTGGACCTGGAACCAAGAAAAGCTGCACTTGACGCTCAAGGCCGCCATCACCGCCGAGTGGGCTACCGAGCAAGTGTGGGAACTCAAGGGCATGAGTCGCGATGCCAACACGTCAGAAATCACTGGCGCTCATCTTGTGTCGTCCAAGGGGAAGGAGTCGGACAAGTACCCGATCCCCGAAGGTGTGGCACACTGGACTCGCTAATTCGACGTTGCAGTATCAGTCTGTGAGATGTGCACCTGGTTGAGATAATAATTAAGGTGATGTATGTCGCTCATATTTAATGGGCGCATGAAAAATACAGATCGAGTATTGGTAAATGAAATGACGTATACTTTTTGAATCATCGTGGCAACATCGATACCAGAAACTTCTAAGCATCGGCCCACAACCTGCCAAAGTGCTCCAGCGTATTACTGAAGGAGTCCACCAAGTATCTAATTCCTGAGGGCGTTGAGCTTTGGACCCGTCGCTAAATTTCTGTTTCTGTGACTTGCGACCGGGCAAGTTGTTGGTTATTGGAAGCTCGCGACATGTTCCTCAGATGTCCAGCCGAATGAAATCTAGTGGACAGTGTGGAATGATGTCGTGCTTCATTTTGAAGAGCGAATCAACATGCACCCGCTGTGTCCGGCCTGTTTGTGTCGAAATGTGTACACGTATATACTTTCGATATGAAATGTGAAAATGTAGCGTGACGCAATGATTCTTGAAAAAAAAAAAAATCCAAAACAAATCGAAAATCTCACACACAATCATAACAAGCACTTGAGACCCAACCCGATCCCCTTACAAAAACGGATTGGTGCCCTGATCCGGCGGCGGATTCCACGTGCCACTAGCCGATCCAACCGACCCAACGGATGCAACCGACGTGGACTTTGCCATGCCTCCAAATACTTGGTCGACGCCCGGAGCCGTCCCGCTGCCGCCGCCAAATAAGGCTGCGGCCGCGGGCGACGCCGCATTCCCAAACAAGGCCACCGGGACCGGCGGCGTGCTCACGCCCGATCCAGGCGCAGGCGCGGGCGCAGGCGAATACGCACGCATACCGGGTTGGATGGCCGGATTCGCAGCGGCGCGTTGTGCTTGCGGGACCGCGGGTGCCGAAGCTACGGCGTGAGCGCCAAACAGGGCCGTCATGGGACTTGGCCCGACGGATGCCGTGGGACCTGACAAGGCCGCGGGCGGGGTTTGCGGGGGAACCGTGGTTGCCGTGGGCATGGGCGGGGTCGATGCACCGAGCGTGTCGAAAAAGTCGATGGCGTTCATGGACGTGGACGCGGGAATAAACGCCGGCGGCGGCACAGGCGCAGATGTCACAGTGGGCACGACTGGTTGCGGGTTGGCACCCGAGAGTGACATAGAATCAAGCACATCGTCCAAATCTTGAATGGCTTGCGTCGTGGCTTGTGTGGGAACGGGCGGTGGAGGTGGGGAAGCGGCGACCGCTGTCGGTACGGATCCAGGCGCCAATGACACTGACGCGCTTGTGTCGGCAGCAGCCTGCTGATCACCCGCATCAAACACGGGCGCAAACGGATCGTTGCCCGTTGTGGCCGACGCGGGCACACCAAATGTGTCAAACAAGGCCGCCGAGTGGCTGCCCGACATGCTGCTGCTCGCGTCGCCAAAGTGCGGGGCGCCAAACAGGGCCGCGGCCGCGGGCGGATGCTGTGGCGACACGGACCGTGCTGGCTCAACGGGTGCGGGGGCGGGCGTGTCAAACATGGTCGGTTGGTAAGTTGCAGACGCACTGGACTGGTCAAAGAAGGGGACAGGTGACATGGTCGCCGACATGGCAGCGGGTTGCACGACAAAGCTGGAGGTTGCCGCCGCCGCAGTCGATGGAGCTGCGTTACTCGCACCAACGACAGCTTGCGACGCGGCCGGCGCTTGAGGCGAAGGCGAGCGCACGGGCGCGGCGACGGGTTGAGGCGGCGACTGTGGAATGAATGACAAAAGGTCGGAATGGCCACCTTGAGGGTCGGGCTGCGTGTCGGGCGATGGGTCTGAGCCAAAGAGTGCCGTGAAAGGGGACACGGACCGAGCAGCGGCAGCAGGTGCAGGTGACGGCGAGCGAGCAGCCGGAGGTTGAGTTGCCGAATGTGCAGGCGATACCGCAGTGGGAGGAGCCGTTGCCGAGAAGGCAGGTGACATGGACGTGGGGTGGTTTGCGGCGGATGCAGGCGCAATTGGCGGCGATTGCGCGACGGCAGCTGCGGGAGGAGGAGTCGGTGAGGGCGACCTCGGCACTGTCGCTGGTTGCTGGGAGATGGAGTCGATCGGTGCAAACATATCCACCATGGCCGGTGCAGCAGGCGGCATCCAGCTCGGGGCAGCGGCGGGGACTGGCGGGGACCCGGTTGCAGGGGCAAATGCCGGCGACTTGGACGCGACCGAGGCAAATGGCGGGGATTGCGAAGACATGGGCGCCATTGGCGGCGACTGTGCCGACGGCGAGGCAAACGCTGGCGATCGCGACGCGGCAACGGGAGCAGAGGGCGGCGGCGACCGGCTTTGAGTCAATTGCGGCGGCGGAGGCGATTGAGAAACTGCCTGCTGCAAGGGCGACTTTGGAGCCACATGTTGTTGCTGCTGCTGCTGCTGCTGTTGCTTCTGCGGCGATGGAGACCTGGGAACCGCATGACGCTGCTGCAGCACTGGAGAATGATATCCAGGGATTGCAACGGGCGGCGTTGCCGCGGGCATCCAAGAGGGCGGACCCTGCGCTTGAGCCGGCCCTCCAAACGTGGACAAATCCAACGGGGCAGCCGACGTAAACGCAGACAAGTCTGGCTCGGGATCGGTCGAGATGAACTGTGGACCAGCAGCGGGTGTGCCTGTGTAAAATGGGGCAGGTGTAGCGACCGCGGGAGCCGGTTGTGTGGCTGGCGACACGGAGGATGATCCCGTGGATCGCACCGCGGTCGGTGGTGGACTCACGACTTGTACTGGAGGCGGCTGGACCGGGGATGGACTTTGCGGCTTTTGCTGCGCCGGGTATGCTGGTGATTGCTGCACTTGAGATTGTTGCACGGGCGACTGCGCTTGATACACGGGCGGTTGAGCCTGCTGCTGCGGTTGGGTAACTGGCGATTGCGATTGCGCCACTGGCACAGGCGGTTGCGGTTGGATAACGGGCGAACGTGTCGGGTAACCTTGCACTTGCTGAGGCTGGAAAGTTGGCGATTGATAATGCGCTTCTTGTGTAACATGGGGTTGCTGCGGGCTGGGCGACCGGCCGAGCGAAACTGGCGCAAATGCACTGTTCTCCTGCATGGGCGGATCCGCGGCAACGAGTGGAACCACATCGCCGTCGTGAACAGTCGAAGAGGCCGATGCGGGAGGCGAAAAGTGGGTCGGAGGGACCATGGCAGGCGGGGGAGGCGGCGTGAGCACATGGAGCTGCTCCGTGTGCTGTGGGCGAAGGTGTTGGGAAGGATCGGTGACAAGAGCGGGCGGCACAGTCGTAGTGGTAGTCATGGGCACAAATGAAGGGGAACCCGATGTGGACGGATGTTGGTGTTTTACATGATCGTGCTGCGCATGGTCTTGGTGATCATGGTCATGATCATGCCCGTGGTCGCACTGTGGTCCATGAACGTGCCCCGGCCCGAATTGTTGTTGTTGTTGTTGTTGCTGCGGCTGTGGCTGCGGCGGTGGCACATGATGGTGGTGACCGTGATCATGTCCATGGTCACACCCGGGCCCGTGCACATGAGCAGAAGAAGTGTGCACATGCTGGCCATGATCCACACTGGCGCGTTTGGCCGCCAGCAGCGCGTCTGTGGGTGGTGCGGCCATGGTGGCAAACTCGGTCGCCGGCCGGATCTCTTGCGGGCCGAGAGGCAGGTTGGTCGCCAACGTACGTGCGTACTTTGAGTGAGCAGGCGCACCAAAGGAAGGGACTTGACCCATGACAGTGAATGAAGCATCCGCAGGTTCGCCGGTAGCCGTGGTAGCCGAAGGAGCGGCACCCGACGGCTGGTACATGACAGTTGGCGATGTGTGGATGGGAGACGACGCAGCTGCCGCCTGGGTGGGTGGCGGCACAACAGCTGCGGGAGGGTGTGTGTGGGACGGGTGAGCCGCTTCATCGTCCGTGTCTTCGTACTGGCTGTCGCTATCGACTGGAATCTTGTGCAGAGCGCCATAACCTATGGACATGATTCAAAGATTAGCGTGCTGAAATGTCATGCTACTAGAGAGAATCGGCAACGAACCAAGCTCGGCGCCAATCAAGCCTTCGCCACCCCAATCCTTGCGCGGACACAAGGTGACATCCCGCACGGCGCGCTGAACCGTGCTGTACACAAAGAGCCTGAGGGGCTTGCCCTCATTCCCGCGCGCGGCAATGAGCGCGTACAAGTCTTGCTGCTCTCGCAGGACAATCTCAGGGGTGCCGACAATGTAGTCTGAATCGACCACGAGGCCAGCTTGCTGGGCGGGCGAGTTGGGCAGCACCTCGACAACGTGCCACACATGGGCGAGCGCCCCCTGGTAGTCGCAGTAGCGGATCGAGCACCCAATGAGGCCGTCCTGCTGGTTGTCGGTCCACCACTGCGGGGTGATGGAGAGCTCCGAGTAGTCGTTTGAGCGCGCCGAGTAGACGGTGAGCAGGACGGGCTGGTCGATGGAGGCCTTGATGGTTGCCGGGAAGAGAGAGGCGTCGTGGTCGAGCGACTGGCCGTTGACGGCGACAATGAAGTGGAAGTAGGAGAGCAGGCCGGCGTGGAAGGCGGGCGAGTGGTCGCGGACCTTGAGCACGTGGAAGCCCTTGCGCAGCGGGTCGATGGAGGCGTCGGGGCCGCCCTGCGATTGCGAGTTGCCCATGATTTCGTGTGGATCACTGCGTTGGGTGAATGCTAATTCATACGTTATGTAATGATACTAAGTGTTAAGCGTGGAGACTGTCTCTGCCTCGCGGTGCTCTTGCCAACTCGAGTGGGCGGCAACTTCACGGCGGCGACCCGCGGCGACACACGGCGACCGTGTCGTGTCGATGGACGGCCAGCGTGTCCAGCGTGTCACCGTGTGCACGTGACATGGGGCCATATGCATCTATGCATGACGAGAATGAATCCATGATCCAAATCCCATTCCACCATATGTACCCACCCAAGGCAATAGCACTGTTGGGCGCCATTCGACTCGCCATCGCAGTTTCAACGAGCCCCGCTTAGGCGGTGCTTCTGTCGTACCGACTTGCCACCCCAGCTTGCGCTGGACGCGACCACCTCACCCTCCCCTAACCCTCCAACCCTGAAAAGCAATCTCGATACAATGACGGATCCTGACGCCGCCAACTCGGCAATTGCATCCACGCCAGCAACCTCAACCAGCAATCCTGACCTTGCTGCTCCCACTCCGCCACCACCAGAACATAACCCGTCCTCTACAACCTTCGCACCTGCATCTGCATCTGCTTCGTCAACATCCGTTTCGACCTCCGCCTCGGCCTCGGTTGATTCGTCCCCATCCCGCAAACGCGGGCCGCAAGACTTTGACTTTCTTTCCTCGGTCGGCGAAGGCTCCTACTCGACCGTCGTACGTGCCCGCGACAAGCACACCCAAAAGCTCTACGCCGTGAAAATCCTCGACAAGCGCCACATTGTCAAGGAAAAGAAGGTCAAGTATGTCAATGTCGAAAAGACGGTGCTGCACGCCATCCGGCACCCACTCGTCATTCGTCTCTACTACACGTTCCAGGACGCCGCATCACTGTATTTCGTGCTTGAACTCGCAGAAAAGGGTGAGCTGCTCTCCTACATTCGCAAACTCGGCGCGTTTGATGTGCCCGCGGCTCGCTTTTACATTGCCGAGGTCATTGTAGCCATTGATCACTTGCACTCGCGTGGCGTGTTGCACCGCGACCTCAAGCCTGAAAACATTCTGCTCTCGTCCTCCATGCACGTCAAGCTAGCCGATTTCGGATCCGCCAAAATCACATCGCCACCCGACCCAACCACCCCTGCCATTCCACCGCCTCCACCACCTGCGCCGGGCCCGCACACGGCCACATCTGCCCGCTCGTTTGTCGGCACAGCCGAGTACGTGTCGCCTGAACTGCTCAACGACCAACCGGCAGTGCCTGCATCCGACATTTGGGCCATTGGATGCATCTTGTACCAACTGCTTGCAGGCCGGCCGCCTTTCAAGGGCGCCAACGAGTACCAGACGTTTCAAAAGATCACAAAGCTCGAGTATTCGTTCCCGGACGGGTTTCCCGAAATCGCACAAGACCTCATTGAACGCATTTTGGTGCTCGATCCAACGCGGCGCATCTCGATGCGCGACATCAAGCAGCACGCATTCTTTGCCGGGTTTTCCTGGGACGACGTGTGGAAACAAACCCCTCCAAAGCTCGTGCCCTATTTACCTGCGGTCGGCAGCGGTGACGGGCTGCACTCGAGTCAGATGTCGAGCTCCATGGGCGGGCACGGCGCCGCTGGATCGTTGACATCTGCAGCCAGCTCGCTCGAGGCCGATGCGCTCGATCCGGAAATGGCCATGCTGTCGCTTGGACCGGGCAACGTAGCTGCGCGCATGGCGGCCCGGCCGCGGATTGGGTCGTCGTCCGCCGCCGACTCGGCTTCGACTTCGGCCGGGGCAAACGCAAGTTCTGACACGCTGCCGTCATCGGCCATGCTGCCTCCGCCACTTGTCGACCCGGCCACGCGCGCGGCGGCGCTTGCTGCGCAAAGACTCGGCCCCTGGCACGCCTACTTGGGCAACGACAATGAAGTGATTCTTCGATCCGGGTTTGTGCACAAGCGCAAGGGCTTGTTTTCAAAGAAGCGGTTTTTGGTGCTCACCGATACCCCGCGGCTGATCTACATTGATGCCGACAAGAAGGTAGTCAAGGGTGAGATTCCGTGGTCGATGCGCACCGTGCCCGAGCAAAAGGGAAGTAAGCATTTCTTTGTGCATACGCCGGGCAGGACGTATTATCTCGAGTGTTGTCAGGCAGATGCAAAAGGGTGGGTTGACGAGTTGCAGAGGGTGAGGCGGTGGGTGGCGGCCATCGGCGCGGGGGCAAGTGCTGGGAGTAGAGGGGACAAGGTCGAGGGCGAGGGGTGATGTTGGGGCTGTTGGTTTGTTGTTGTCATTGTCTTTCCACATAAATACACAATACTTCCACATTGAGTCCTTTTGGTCCTTTTGGTTCTCGTGCAAACTCGTCATCAGCTTCCGAATTCGAAGCACAATCAGCAGAGATATGCAGGAATGAATCCTGGCATGGCATGGGATGCACTTGAAGCAAGTCACAGCAATGGAGCAAGTCAATTCCGATACCGGCAACAAAAAGAAACGGCGCCATCGACCGCGCGGCCGCCGTGGTCGTGGCGGTCGTGGAGATGCCGCCAACCAAGATCATCAGCAAGATGCAAGTGCGGACGGCACGGCTCGCAAGCTGGCCAACCTCACGCTCAAGGACAATGGCACCGTACCGTGCACCGTATGCATGGACGACCTGCTGCGCCCGACTCGTTCCGCACCCAAGGGCGGCAAGGGCAAGAGCAAGGCCCAGCAAGCAGCTCCAGACTCGGGGGCGCCCAGTGTCCAGACAGCCGTCTCTTTCCCTTCATGCAACCACCCGTATTGCCCAACGTGCCTCACGTCCTGGATCCTCGCCACACTCACGGACCGCACACTGGCCTTCCCCACCACCTGCGCCAACGCCGCGTGTCCCGCAACTCTGTCCCCAGACCTGCTCGACTCGCTCGCCCGTGCGCTTCCCGGACTCACGGCCGATCACCGCGCCGCTTACCGCGACCGCCACGTTGTCCAAGTGCAACACCTCGCCCAGCCATGCCCCACGCCAAACTGCTCGGCCATCATTTACGCCTCTGACCGGATGCTTGAACAAGCCCGAATTCAACCCACCTCGTCCAATGCACCGGGCGCGCCAGACCTGCCCGAACTCCGCGTCCAATGCCTGTTCTGCCGAGAATTCGCGTGCTTGCGGTGCCGCCTTCCCTCGCACAAACCCATGACATGTACCGAATATGCAGCGCTACCCGAAGAGGCAAAACACCACCCAGAGGATTTCGCCGTGCTGCGCATGGGCCATGTGTTGCAGTGGAAACGGTGTCCTGGGTGTGCGGCACTGGTCGACAGGAAGGATGGGTGTAACTTTATCAAGTGTGCGTGCGGGGTTGGGTTTTGTTACCGGTGCGGCGAGCGGTACAAGAGTTTGGAGCCCACCGAGGCGATGCAGCACGGCCAGCCCGGGTGTGGGTGCGAGCTGTTTGATATTCCGCCGGATCCGTTGGCGGCTGCCGGTGGGGATGTAGGCAGGTTGGTGCATGCGCCTGGTGTAGCCGTGCCCCCCGCTGCGCCTGCCCCGGTGCCGCCGCAAGTCCGAGCGGCCCAACCAGTGGATGCAATGCCACAGCCTATTCCCCAACGCGAGCCCGAACCTGCACTTCCGCCACCCACCCAGGCCGACATCGACTTGGCAATCCTGGTTGTCCTGGTCCTCCCGACCATGGATGCCCTCCAGCCTTACGCCCTCCGTGCTGCCATCCACCAAGGCACCTTGGCCAACGCCTTGCGCAAGGTTACTACGTCTGTGCTCGAATCCGCCACACATCTTGCAACCATTCGCGCAAACTTGGCCGAAATCCACCGCACGCGCAATTGGATGGAACGCGACTTGCGCCGGCACCAGCGCCGCCTCGCTCGTGTCGAGCATGGATTCCCACCCGACCCCGACGACCAACCCATGGGCGAGATGCCCCAGCCCGATGCTGAGCAAAAGCACGCCAACCACATGCACCGGTTGTGGGAGGCGGCTTTGGAGACGTGCACCAAGACGAGCGTGTTGGACGTTGAAGATCTTGCCGTGGCTATTCCCCGAGCGGCAGACGCCATGGACCTGGACCCAGTGTTTGTACGCCGCATCCAAGACTACATTGCGGCCAAACGCAGGCAGGCGGCAGCAAGCAAGCGGCCGCGCGATCGCGCGTACGATGTCGAAGTCTACTTGACCGATTACACGTGGCCCAGGTGCCCACAAACGGGCTTGCGGCTCATGCCGCACGGCGCCGAGCGCTCCATGGACATGCTCAAGGTGCCAAAGTACTTGTGGCCCATGTATGAGGACAATGAGTGTCATATTTGCCGTCGGCAGTTTGACTCGCCCGTGGATGTTGCCACGCATTTGTTTGACACCGATGACCACGAGGTGTACTTGTGCTGCAATCGGCCGTTCAAGGAGTTGCGCGGATTTGTGCAGCACATTAGGGAGGTGCATGCCGAGGATGGGTTGGGGAGGTTGGAGACAATTGTGCCAAAGGCGTGAGTTTGTGTTGGATGCTCATGATGAAGTGGTATAAAGGCATGTTTTCAGCTGGAACAACGAGTTTACTGCTTTATGGAAGTTGGGGAATAACGATAACAACACTAAAACAAGTAATGCTTACTCACTGGTCGTCGCCGGTTACAATGATATCTGTGCCCACAAAACCGTCACGGAGCCGCTTGGCAACGTATTGCATGCGCTCCTTTGTCGGGGGCTGCATGTCCTTCATTGGGTACTCGAGGTTCATTTCCTCCCACTGTGGAGAGACAGCAGGACCAGTGAGGGATGGTTGCACCTCAGCATGAGAGGGGCACAAAAAAAGAAACAAAAACAAACCTTGTTAACGCCAAGCGTATGATACGGCAACAGATCCAACCGTTTGCACATGGGCGACCCCTTGCAAATCTCAATCAGCGCATCCAGGTCCTCATCCTTATCGGTCCATTCGGGAATCACCTACACAAGCCCAACGACATCTGTCAACTTGGCATGAAAACCTTCATACCTGTCCACCCAAGCAAGCGTACCACGTAGCGGCACCACCACGGAATCTCGCGCCTCTCGAGCTCCTTGAAAAACTCGAGCACCGTATCCAAATCCTTCTTGACCGTGATGAACCGATACCCTTCGGGTGTTGGGTGCTTGAGGCACACGAGCGCCAAGTCCGTATGCGGCAATACTGTATCCCAGGCACGCCGCGTGCCCTGGCCCGTGGTCTCGATGCACGTGTGAAGGCCAAACTTCTGTCGAGTTTGCACAAAGCGCGCGAGGAGGTGGGTGTCGTCAGTCCATGAGCGTTGCTTGCTCGCATTCGCTCCAAGCACATGCATGCGTACATACCGATTTAATCGCATACAAAAACGCTGCCAAAAACTTGTACTGGACAAGCGGTTCGCCCCCAGTCACGGTCACGCCGCCGCCGTTTGGCCGATAGAAATCCACCATTCGCCCGACTTTTTCGACCAACTCGCCCACTTTCGTCTCCTTTCCGGCCGTAATTTCCCATGTGTCGGGATTTGAACAATAGGTACACCGTGCTTTGCATCCGGACCAAAATGCCAAGAACCGGTTGCCTGGTCCCTCAAGGCACGCGAGCGATTCAACCGAATGGACATATCCCTTGAACTCGAGAAGCTCCTCTTCGGACAGACTCGACGGGTCAAACACGTGGTGGGCCTGGCTCGCAAGGTCGTCGTGGCTGGCGTCGCGAGAGAGGTTGCCCATCGAGTGCGATACGGCGTCAAAGAAACGGCGCACGAGCGAAATGTCTTCAATATCGCCAACGGGTTTGCGGTCACACATGACGTTGGATGGGGTTGGTGGGTGATGAAAGTGTGTTGGTCTTTGCTTTTTCAATTCTTTGGCTATCGCATAGCTAAGTCGTGTGTGTTTGCTTGCTGGTTGCATGGAAGTGACCCAGCTCAAGGAGGCAGAGTTGGCATTTTGTACTCGTTCAGTCTTGATTGTGAAGGTGGGCATGATCTGCATTTGGGCACGAGGCGGAGCAGCAGCAACCTTGTGCACGGGGCGCAGCGCGATATGGTTTGCGAACAAGGTTTTCTTCGAAGCTCGCCGGTCACCGACAGGAGCTTCAAACTGAGCATTTCCATCCTCAACAGTGAGACTGACGCTACACTCTATGTGCAAGCGAAGCAAGGGTCATTCCCAACCAATCGTGTCTGCACAGATTGTTTCCCGTTCACGCCCAATCCAGTCGACTCGGCGTTGATCCAACTTGATCTGCTTGCCTCTCTACGAGTCCAATCATTATCGTGACCGCGTGCAAGAGCGAAACAACACCACCTTTGAGTGTATGTTGTACTAGCCTCATCAAGCTTGTGGAAACCCAAATGGACTGGGTCTGGACGTCACCAAGTTGGCTCATCGTGGGTCACCCCGGATTGCGTTTGCCCACAGACTCTCATCCTTCATGCTTCATCCCAGCTCGTCCTCGTGTTCTTACTTGATCATTCTCCATTGGTACGTTTGCCTGGGAGTTTCAGCGTACTGGTTGACGGGTTGGCCCACGGGCCCGGATGCGATCTGTTGGCTAACGTGGGTCACCGCGGACAGCTGCGTTTCCCACTGAATAACACCCAGGTTCAACCCGAGCAGTGTGTACGTCGTCGAATTGTTCCCGCAAGATCTTTGTCATTCACCAATCCTGGTACGTATGCATTTGCTTGCTACGTACTGGCCCTCTGAAAAGAGCTCCCTGGCACGCCCCCACCCACTTGCTCGCGGCTGGACCGCTGGGGACGTGGCCAAATCAGCGGATAGACGTTTACTGGTTGGCGGTATTGACTTCTGGAAACACTCTTTGGCTAATCGTGGGACATGATGTGATTCTGCGCTTCCCCCAGGCACGAGTACCAACAATGGCTCAGGCCGACCCAACAGTAGGTATCGCCATCGGAGCCAAGGCTGCCTGGAGACATCATGGTACGCTTTTTGTCATTTGTGTGGATCGAGAGTCGTGTAAATGTTTTTGCACATTCTATAAGCTCGAACACAAGCATCTTTAATATCTATGATAGCTGAAGTGTGGATGAAGTGTGGATTCGAGTCAATGGGCTGAGTGTCAATAGTTGAAGGCATACGTCATGGGGCTGCCGAGCTCAGGAATTGAAAAGGCAAAGTGCCTTCTGAGCATGCACTCTCTTTGCTGCTGCTGTGTGCGGGCGATGTGAGCAAGGGATGATACACACGCATCCATAAAACTTCCAGTTCGAAGAATGTCAAAGCCAAGAAGACACAAAGTGAGGGGATACTGATAAAATGCAAACGGCCGACAGCATGTCAACGACACTTTACGTCACATACCTACTCCTTCTTCACGCGTAAACACCATTCAATGATTACTCGACGCCAACGCCTTGTGGAACGTGCGCGTGATTACCTCGCGCTGTTGCGCGGGCGTCAACCGAATGAAATTGACGGCATAGCCCGACACGCGAATCGTCAAGTTGGGGTAATTGTCGGGATTCACCATGGCGTCCTCGAGCGTTTCACGGTTGAGCACATTGATGTTGAGATGGAAGCCATGGCGCTTGAAGTATGCGTCAAGAATGCCGGCGAGGTTCTAAACGAGTGAGAGCGCAATTCCCAGTGTGTTAGCGTGGGACGAGAATGACAAAAAATTGTGACAAGAGCCAAGATGTCGTACGTTGCGCTTCTCGACGGGAAGCTTGCCGAGGACAGACGGAACCAAAGTAAATGTGTTGGATATGCCATCAACGCAGTCGTCGTAGGATACCTTGGATACCGAGTTGAGCGAGGCAATCGCACCGCACGTCTCGCTGCCATGCATTGGATTGGCGCCTGGTCGAGAAATCACGTCAACAAACGTTGCCGACAGCCCAAAAGAATCGAGAAGAAGCGTACCAGGTCCGAATGCATGCCCAGCTGGGCGGCCGTCAGGCGTCGCCCCAGTCTTTTTGCCGTAAACGACATTGGACGTGATGGTGAGAATGGACAAGGTGTGCTCGGCGCTGACGAAACAAAAACACGAATCAAGTCAGCTACCCACACGGGACACGGTCAAAGGAGAGAATAGACGTACTGCTTGTAAGCCGGGTATTTCTTCAATGCTTGACTGAATACATGTGGTACCAGCTGGGCAAACTGATCCACCCGATCATCGTCGTTTCCAAACTTTGGAAATTCGCCCTCAATAATGAAATCCACCGTCAACCCAGTCTTGAGATCGCGCACTGGCGTCACCTTAGCATACTTGATGGCCGACAACGAGTCGGCCACGACCGACAAGCCAGCAATACCAAACGCCATCAAGTGGCGCACGTGCGTGTCGTGGAGCGCCATTTGAATGGCCTCGTAACAGTACCGGTCGTGCGAGTAGTGAATAGCGTTCATCGTATTGACGTACAGTTGCGCCATCCAGTCCATGGCCTTGACGTACTTTTCCCAGACGAGATCGTATTGGAGCGGGCCGACGGGCAAGTCACCAAAATCGGGGCCAACTTGTGCACCTGTGATTTCATCTTTGCCGTGGTTGAGCACGTAGAGGAGCAGTTTGGCAAGGTTGCAGCGAGCGCCAAAGAATTGCTACATGCGCACAGTATCGACATCGTCAGTGGAAGCTGCGGTCATGCCAGGTTTGGTTGGTGTGGTGATGAAAAGTAACGGACCATGTCCTTGCCCAAGCGCATGGCTGACACACAGCAGGCAATCGCGTAATCGTGGCCAAAGTATTTGCTCATCAGCACGTCACTCTCGTACTGAATCGACGACGTATCGATGGAGACTTGAGCACAATAGTTTTTGAAGTTGGTCGGGAGCGCCTCGTGCCACAGGATGGTCAAGTTGGGTTCCTGCAATCATTGGCCGCCCATTAGATTGTGTGCGAGCAAAAGTAGAGGGAAAAGCAAAGCAGCGACGTACGGGAGCAGGGCCCAGATTGTACAGCGTGTTCAAGAGTCGGTAAGAGGTCTTGGTGACCAATGGCCGCCCGTCCTTGGCCAAACCGCCAAGGACCATGGTCACCCACGTCGGGTCGCCGGCAAACAACTCGTTGTAATCGGGCGTGCGCAAATGCTTAACCAACCGGCACTTGATGACGAATTGGTCAATGAGCTCCTGCGCTTGCTCCTCGTTGAGAGTGCCCCTTCGCAGGTCGGCCGCGATGAAGCAGTCAAGGAAGGCGTCGACGCGGCCCATGGACATGGCAGCACCGTCCTGATCCTTGATGGCGGCCAAGTAAGCAAAATACATCCATTGTACGGCCTCGCGTGCGTTCGTTGCCGGCTTGGAAATGTCGTAACCGTACGAGGCGGCCATTGTCTTGAGGTCATTCAAGGCACGGATTTGATCAGCGACTTCCTCGTGAAGACGCATGGTTTCCTCGGTCATGACGCCTGGTGCGGGTGGAGAGTGAAAACGAGCGTGAGTTGGGAAAGGGTGTCAACTCGAGCGTAAATATCATCAGATGGCATACCTCCAATCGCAAGCTTGTCCTCCTTCTTTTGGGCAATCAAATAGTCGACACCATACAGGGCAGCACGACGGTAATCGCCAATGATACGACCGCGACCATACCCATCCTGAACAATGCCGACCCAGAAGCAACGGTCAGCGCAAAGAAACAAAAGCCCGACCCGGAAATCAAAGATGGAAAAACCTAGCGTACAGGAAGACCCGTAATGATCCCATTTGACCGAGCACTCCGCATCTCGGGCGTATAAATGTCAAACACGCCATCGTTGTGCGTCTTGCGATACTTGAAAATCTCTTCCACCTTCGGATCCATCTCATACCCATACGCTTTGAGCGCCGCACGGACCATGTTGATGCCGCCAAACGGCTTGATGGCGCGCTTGAGGGGAGCATCCGTTTGCAGACCGACAATCACCTCCTTGTCCTTGAGAATGTAGCCAGGCGGATGGGAGGTGATGGTGGACGGCGTGTGTGGGTCAACGTCAAGGCACCCATTGTTCTTGATCTCTTGCTTGAGCAGACCCTTGCACACGTCCCAGACGGCCTGAGTGTTGGCCGACGGCTGCTTGGTCAAGAACGATCCGTCGCCCTCGTACGGCGTGTAGTGGTCTGCGATCCACTTTTCCACGTTGATTTCTGGGTATTGGTGTCATGTGTCAGAAGCGGAGACCGACAGTCAAAGTCTCGAGAGGGAATCGATCGAGCTATGCATACTTTGCTCGTGAGGCGCCATGATGTTGTTGCAAGGTTGGAGGATGCTGAGCGTTAAACGTTAACGTTGTTGGTGAGATGGGGTAGTGTGAAATGACATGAAATGCATTGAAATCGGGAGATATTGCTTCTTCCATTGCATGTTTGCTCAGGTTGGGTTGGGCAGGAGAGGGGCTGCCCTCCCCTTAAATATATACGTCAACATCATACCCTGCCCTTCCCCGAGAGTGCCGTTGGCCGTGGCCCGCCGCCGTTTCGTGCACGACGAGTTTGTTCGCGACGTCAACTCGAGGCCATCGCGTCGCCACGGCCGATCTTGTTGAGCGTAAAGTTTGTGATCCCCACATGTCCCTGCCCCCAAGCATCCGCTGCGACGACTACTCTTGGTGCAGTTGAAATCATCGCTATTTGAACAGAGCGCATGAGATTCCGCACTGCAGTGCATGCGTCACCTCTGTGTTGATAATGGCCATTATGTACCTGCTTTCTTGAGAGTAGTAATCGCCATTGGGTGGCGTGAACCACTCGCCCTCGCAAGCTGAAGGCCTGCCGATGGTACTGATGCCCTCTTCGCTCGCGTACATTCTGCTCTGGTTCGACCACTTCCGAGCGTTGTAGCTGGAGCCGGAACAAGAGCCAGCGTTGAAGACTTAAAATTGGCTGTCTAGAACGCAGATGTTGTACCTTTTCCTCACAGACATTCAGGGACTGTAAAAACCCAGAGAGATTCCGCGCGCAGCGAGCATCGTTAGTAAAGTCCATGATCAGTCCAAAACTTGTCCGAGCAGAGCCCCGCTGACCTGACGGTTTCCTTGCTGTTGTGACAATGACCGAGCCTTGAGGACCTGGTTGCCCCCTCTTTATTCTGCTGCAACCTTTGCCTTGCGCATCAATGTAAAGTTGCTCGGGCATGCAAAAGAACATGACATCAGATTCTTTGACCTCAGCGTCGTCAAATGTGGCTGCCACTGCCCAGTCAACAACCAGGCCGACGGCCATCTCTAGATCCTCGGCCGCAGATGCCGTCCCGAAATCTCCCGCCATGCGGCGCGCCATTGACCGAGCGTACAAGAGTGCGTTCGGCGAGCCTGTCGAAACCGATACAGCCGAAGTCCCCCCGCCAGGTTACGAGTCCACACTGTTCCTCGACGATGCGGACCTCGACTACGACACTCGACTTGCCTTGTTACTGCAAGCTCAAGAGTCATTCGGAGCCACAGCCGACCTCGCACTGATCCAAGACATGATTGTCGCCGACTTGATCACAGATCAGGAGCAGCAGCAAGCGGAAAACGACAAGGACTTCGCCAAGACGCTGCAGCGCAAGTATCAAGAGCATGTCGACGATACTGCGCTGACCGAGGCCGCCATTCTCAACATGGTTCTTGAAGAGACAGCGGCCACAGCTGACGCATGCACCAATAAGAAGCCCGTGCTGCCCGCTCCCACTGCCGACATCGACTTACCATTGATTTTGCCCGCGTCACCGTCAAGCTGCTCGGTCTGCGAAGACCAAATCTGGGTCGGCGGATACCTCCCGCCCGGCGCCGACCATTCCACACTCGCCTCACTGTTCCCCGAGTGCGAGCATGAGTACTGTGCCGATTGCCTCACGCAATGGATTCGCACCACTGTAACGGATCGCACCTATAAGTTTCCAACCATTTGCGCTGCTCGCGATTGCCAAACTGCACTCAGCGCCGACACGTTCCGCGACCTCGTTTCCGACCTCGATCTCGATGACGAGACACAAAGCCGCTTCGTCGTGCGCTTCCTCGAGTTTGAAGGCAAGGCCGTGTATTGCCCTCAGCGTCGGTGCGGCGCATTGGTCACGGTCGATAAGCCCGAGCACTTTGATTCTGACGACAACAAGGATAAAGAGGCAAGTGTGTCATGCCCCAAGTGCAAGGAGATTATGTGCTTTCGTTGTCGTTCGGCGACTCATCACCCAGTCAAGTGCGCCGAATTTCAAAAAATTCCCATTGAGGATAGGCAACCCGAGGACTTGGCCGTGCTTCAGACGGGTCGGCAAATGCGTTGGAAGCGTTGTCCGCATTGTCAAGCTCTCGTGGAACGCACCATTGGCTGCAATTTCATGACGTGTTTGTGCGGGCAAGGGGTACGTTTAATAGCCTGAAGGCAATGGCATCTCATTCTGGCCCTTCTACTGACGTTTCCTGTACTCGTGTCGTGTGTGTCCAATAGTTTTGCTACCGGTGCGGCAGTGCGTATCGCAGCCTGACAGCTACACCTCGCAACCAACACGGCGACCCGACGTGCGATTGCCATCTCTTTGAAGTGCCACCCGAGCTCGCCGAAGCCAACCAAGCAGCTCTGCACGACCCTCTCAACATCCGCCCAGATGTCCTCGCCGGCCAACTCGTCGACTTTCAGGACATTCTCGTGCAAGCCGCCGCTATGCTTCCTACTCTGCCCCAAAGTCGCATCTCCCTCTTCCTCAACGAAAACGGGTGGCCGCGCGATCCCAACGGCTGGCGACTTGCCGCTCACGGCACTCACGAGCTGTTCCAAACGAAGGGCTTTGGCAAGCCGTTGCCCAGCTGGCTCGCTCGGAGTTACCAAAACTTGTGGTGTCACCATTGCTATGGGCGGTTTGATTCGTTTGAGAAGTTGGGCGAGCACTTATTTGAGACAGAGGACCATGAGGTGTTCATTTGTTGCAATCGGACATTCAAGGACCAGCGTGGGTTCGAGCAGCATTGCAAGCAGAAGCACAATAATACGCCAGAGCACTTTGGCACGTTGTGGGCCGATGCTTAGAAGTTTCTGGTATCGATGTTGCCACGATGATTCAAAAAGTATACGTCATTTCATTTACCAATACTCGATCTGTATTTTTCATGCGCCCATTAAATATGATCGACATACTTCACCTTAATAACTATCTCAACCAGGTGCACATCTCACAGACTGATACTGCAACGTCGAACTAGCGAGTCCAGTGAGCCACACCTTCGGGGATCGGGTACTTGTCCGACTCCTTCCCCTTGGACGACACAAGATGAGCGCCAGTGATTTCTGACGTGTTGGCATCGCGACTCATGCCCTTGAGTTCCCACACTTGCTCGGTAGCCCACTCGGCGGTGATGGCGGCCTTGAGCGTCAAGTGCAGCTTTTCTTGGTTCCAGGTCCAGGTTCCCTTGACGCCGCGCTCGGGGCACAACTCGCGGCCTTCGCAAACCGAAGGGGCAAGTGCACGCCTCGTCGTGAAGGTGCCGTCGTCGTTGAGGGAAATCACAACACCACCAGGGCCGCCAGTCAGGTAGGAAGCGGGCAAAGTGAAGGGCTTGGTCGGCTTGGGGGCGGGAGCGGGACCGGGAGTTGGGCGCTTGCCATAGTGTTGCTCCTCTTCCTGCTTGTACTCCTTGGTCTGCTCTTCCTCCTTCTTCTTCTTGTGCACGGGGTGGCACTTGGGCTTCTTGCCGTACGAATCGTCCTGCTTCTGGTTGACATTGTCATCATCCTTCTTCTTGTCATCGTCACCTCCAGCACGCTCCCAATCGGCCACATCCTTGGGGAACGGGTACTTGTCCGACTGGTCGCCCTCGGCCTTGACCACCTTGTTGCCCTTGATGAGCTTTGTGAGGGCATCGCGCGACTCTTCGCCCTTTTGCCACACTTGGGTCACGGTCCAGTTGGCCGAGATCTTTTGCACGAGTGTGATTTGGCGCGCGTCAGCAGCGTACGACCACGTGCCTTTGCCGCCGAGCTCGGGGCAAACAGGCTTGTTGTCGCAGACCGAGGGCGGCAGGGAACGCGAGGTAGCAAAGGTGCCGTCTTCGTTGAAGCGGATCGACATGGAACCGTCTTCGCCGGTACCGTAGGTTGCGGGCAACTTGAAGGGAACGGGCTTGGTCGTCGGCGCAGCTATTATATTGAGCACGAGAGAGACGCGTCAGTTTCCCAAGAATGGACAGCGATGAGAGATGAGAGGAGGCGTGGTGCGAACCGAAAGCCACAGTGGCCAACGCCAAGATAGCCAAAAGAATCGACGTGGAGCGCATGATGAGGGAGGGCGGGATGGTGCGAGTGGAAATAATGTGGAAACGGGCAGAGAGGGCCGATCTATGAGGTCTATGAATATCGGTCGAGTTTGAGTTGAAGTAGGGAGAATCGACCCGCTATTTGTACCCGGGATACTCCAGCTGCACATCGGTGCTCGTCTCCCATACAGCGATTTGTTTGTGGTCATAACCTAACCCTGCTTTGCGTGCCGTAATGCTTGTGGGTCGAATAAGGTGAGTCCATGTATGTAGGTGTCCGATCGACTCTGCTTTGCCGTCGCAGCTCTTTCGTCGAGACTTGTACACCATGGGTACACCGTTGTTGTCGGAAAGCCCTTCCTGGCCTTGGCACCGGCATGATTGCCTCTCATGGTTTGTGCTGCGAACACTTAAAACAAAGTGCATTGCCGCCGCCACTGAGGATGATTACCGAAACGGTTTACACTTTATACGAGCTTCTTGATCGAGACTCGGCCGCTACGTGTTTTGGGTCAAGTTATTGCGGTGCCCATCACGATCACATGCCGAATTGAATAGTGGGAAACGGTCACGAAACGGTTCACATAAATACACACGGTGTGGCGTCGACAAAGCATACACCATACACATCGCCGGGGCGAATCAGAGGACGATCGCTGAGTGGGCTCCACATCAAGTGCTCTGTCCAGTGGGCACCCTCAATCGACCGCAAACGGTGACCAGCGCGCGGCCGCATACTGCAGCTGATCTGACCTGGCGCTGGCGGGGAAAGCGGTGGATGGCTGACGCTTGCCAATAGATGGGCTAACTGTTTGGCCGTTTTATCGATGGGGCAATCCTCACGCATGGCTCAATGGAAAAGCCCAAGAGTGATTATACGTTCTGTTGAGGTGGTGTCGATATACATATAAGCACGATTTCAACCTCCAAGGGTCGGACGTGATTCGGACATGATGGGGCTTTGGCGATCAGTGTGGATGATCTCAGTCAATGCCTCTTTGAATTCAAAGAAATCGGAAATAAGGGAGTGAAGAATGCATGGGAAACAAAACAATCAAATATATACACAAAAAGGGTAAAATGTCTAGAGACAAGCTCGACACGAGATTGGGTAAGCCACCTCGATTTAGCAGCATGACGGCTCCTCAACACAAGGGGCGGGCAATGGCTCGCAACCGCTGTCCACAACCGCCGCGACCTCCTGCTGCGCCGCCGTCAAATCGCACACGGCCACCTCTGGCGCGGGCGCGGGCGCGGGCTCGGGGGGCGGGTACGTCGGGATGGCGGGCCGCGACTCGTGCGAGTAATCGATTTCGTTGCCGCACGCATCATAGGTGGTGTGGGTGGTGACGACCGTCTCGCCATCGTCATACACTTGGGCAACGACTGTGTTGCCGTTGGGAAGCTCGGTGGTTTCCGAGTAGTGGGTAATTTCCTTTTCTTGGGTGTCGTCGGTCATGGCACGAGTGGTGAGGGCATCGTCGGCGGCCGCAGCGCCGTCATCGGTAGTGCCAAAGGCAGGTTGCGTGAGCACTAAATATGCAGTCGAAGAAGAGGAAAACGAGTCAGCGATATGTAAATCAGAGGGCAGTGTAATGTCGATGCGAACATACGGTTGGCATCGTTGGCGGTCGCATTGCAAGTCAAGTCTCCGTTCATGCCATCCACCTTGGCCATGGCCTCGGCCCACGTGATCCCGGGGTTCTCTTGCACCACCTGCGACAGGAGCTGCGGGAACGACACATCCGCGTCGTAGTCGGTCTGGTTCTCGGCCGTCGACGACAAGAAAACAACGTTGCCGGGGACGTATTGGCCGAGATCGAGGTCGGGCACACCAGCCGCGTTGGCGCAATCCATGGCAACAGTCAAGTTGGCACCCTGCGGCAGCTGCTTGAGCACGGCGAGAATCTCGTCATCGGAGATGGCGCCATCGGCAAGCTGGATCAGCTCGGTCCTGCCATCGGGCTCCCAGGTGCCAGCGTGGCTGGGCGTGGTTTGGTTGGCGAGACCCGAGAAGGAGAAGAGCAAGTTGTCGCCCGGCTGCGCTTCCGTGACGAGCGTGGTGAGGGCGTCGAGGAACTCGGCCTTGGAGACAGAGTAGTCGGGGCCGCTGATGATGGGCGTGGTGTCGTAGCCCATGCCAATGGCAAGGTCGGCCATGGTGTGAGCGTCTTGAGCGCGGCCGTCAGACTCGGTGAATCCTTGACCGATGACGATGGCTTTGTTGGACATGGTTGTGAAGTATGGTTGTGGGTTGGTTTGTTTGAATGCGAGATGCGTGCTTGCTTGCTTGCTTGTGTGGCAGTATGGGATATGGAGCAATTGATGTGTTGGATTTGTGGGTGGGGATCAGTCGCCTTTTTGTACAGCTGAGGGCGATAGAAAGTGCTTCACTTGGGAAGCAGCCCTAAGATGTGGACGGTTGGATATCCACAGTCGCCGATCTGGTCAGTGGTTCGCCGCATGGACTATCCGACCGCACGGTCGTACTTGCGGCACAAGAAGTGTCTCGAAATACAAACATAGCTGAGGTGCGTGCATATGCATCTGCGGTGCGTAGGTAAATGGTCTCTGTGTATTGCGGTGCCACGCTGCTAACCTCCAAGTGTGTACGGTGAACCACCATTGAGACCGTTACACGCGGCGCATTGTCTCACAGAGTGGATGATGGTGATCTCAACATCACTCGCGATCAGAACTGAAAATTGATGAGTGTTGAGAATTGTGCATGTATGTATTGATAAATATGTGCACCATCAGCACCAGGTAAGACACCATGCTCCTCTGGTCCCGTTTCTTGCCTGAAAGTCTCCTTCCACCAACTTGGCGTCACTGAGTGCATCTATCCACTTCATTCGCAAACGCTTTGATACATACATAAAAGTAGAACAACTTGATTAACGAATACACTGTAGGCAACATGGAAAGACAAAAGAACACGCGGGACACTCCATTTCACACAGGTTTACACCACATTCACGAAATACATGTGCAAGAGCCGCGTTGCGGGCTTGACATTAGTTGGAGCGAGTCCAGTGAGCCACACCCTCGGGGATCGGGTACTTGGTCGCATCCTTGCCCGTGGACGACACAAGACGAGCACCGTTGATGACGGACGTGTTGGCATCGCGGCTCATGCCCTTGAGTTCCCAGACTTGCTCGGTGGTCCAGTCGGCAGAAATCTCCTCCTTGAGCGAAAATTGCAGGTTATCTTGGTTCCAGGTCCAGGTACCCTTGCCGCCGAGCTCGGGGCACACGGGCTTGTTGTCGCAGATGGAGGGAGGCAATGCGCGGCTGGTGCGGAAGGTGCCGTCCTCGTTGACCGTGATGGACACACCACCCAGGCCGCCAGTCAAGTACGTCGCGGGCAACGTGAAGGGCTTGGGCACATCCACGTCGCGGGGGATCTTGGTACGCTTCCAGTTGGCGGCACCGCGCGGCAACGGGAACTCGTCCGAGCGCTCACCGGTTGACCTGACGAGCTTGTTGCCCGTGATGACGCTCGAGTACAAGTCGCGAGAGGCGGCACCCATGCGCCACACTTGGGTCACGGTCCAATCGGGGGAAATCGTTTGCCTGAGCGTGATCCAGCCAGAGCCGGGAGCGTACGACCAAGTGCCTTTGCCACCGAGCTCGGGGCAAACGGGCTTGTTGTCGCAGACCGACGGAGGCAAGGCACGCTTGGTGGTGAAGGTGCCGTCTTCGTTAAAGTCGATCGACATGCCGCCGAGACCGCCGGTGAGGTAGGTCGCGGGGAGGTAGAAGGGCTTGGGCCGAGCACTCGGGGCGGCTACAGAGAAAGGAAGGAAGAATATGGCCAACAATGAATTAATGGTGAGTTTGAGAGCGTGATCTTGTATGCGGATGAAATGGCGCTCGCACCATAGACAACAGCCGCGAGGGCCACAATGGCAAAGAGAATAAAGCTTTGAATGACAGCCATGTTGATGGGTAGCGATGGAAGAAGAGGGTTGATGAGTTGGATGTTGAGCAGTAGCCAAGGATGTTGGACAGGGGGAAGCGGCCACTATTTGTACCTTTGGTCCGGCACATGCACGCGGGCTTGTTGGGCCATGCCATCTTGTCGGGCTCACCAACTCTATTGCATTACACTTGGTTTGCAACCGGATACTTCGCCTCTCATTTTCGACTGCCGACTGTCGCCCACCGCTTGCATCCTCGGTCGGGAAACCCCAGGATTCGGTACTAGGCAATTTGGCTTGCCGCCAGCTGCGGCCAGCAAATACACATGTATTTCCCTGCATCATATGCATGGAGTAGCAGTGGTCAGAAGCACCAGAGCAATCACTGGGGACAATCGACATGAAACATCACCGGCAACCTGTCCCATCACCTATGCTTCCGGAAAGTTTTGGGCACCTGGCCGGAGCGGAGAGGTTGGCTTCACGGCGGGATACGCGAAGGATTTTGCCCGCAGGCCGGCTGGCGCAAATTGCACGGTGCAATTGATATTTGCAAGGTTGTGATGATGAGGAAGCTGCGGCTGTTTGCAAAGGTTCGGCAAGTGCCCAAATACATTGTGGCCAAAGCTGGCCAAGCGCGAAATTGAGGAACGTGTGTGAGACATTGCACGCGTCGGTTATGCTCAGGCTGCAAACGATCACGCACGTCTCGGCACCTTCCGCAAATGGCAGGACGTTGCCGACGGTCGGTCATCGAATACGCCGAGAAGCACTTCTTGCCCGACACTATCTAGGTACTCGGTGAATGCATTTCCACCTGTTGGGGAACCAGTCAGCGGATGATAGCCCATGCTCTTCGTGTCCTTGCATTTATAACTTGCGGTTTGAGCTCATTCCAGGAATATCATGACCCAGTGACAGAGTGGAAAAATGCATCACAGAAACATGAACCACAGAACAGGAATGGATGCAAATGCAGCTGAATGAGTATCGATTTGTGTGGGTGACAACGGTTGTCGCGAATGAGGACGTGAAATGAAAAAAGTCAATGTGATACGGGACAGGGCAACAGAAGCAATTCAACGAAATAAAGGATAGACTAATCAAAGAGGAGGGGGACATACTGGAGAGAAAAAAAAAAGACGAAAAAAGGTACACAATCCAGCCAGGAAGCAGCAACTTACATGTTCTCACGCAAAATGGCGTCAATGGTGCCGTTGATAAAGTCCTTGCGCGGCGTCAAATCCATGCCAAACAAGGCGCTCAACTCCTCACGGACTTGCTTCTTTGTGATGCGCATCAAATCCGACGACATGAGAATGCGGCGAATCTCGTGTGCCAGCTCGGCATCCGTGGGCATGCCTCCAAATCCACCCGCGGCCGCCGCCGGCGCAAGCATGTACTGTTGCTGTGTCAAGGACTGCATGGACGCAATCGACATTGGCCGTCCACCAGGGCCATGCACGGATCCTGGGCGCGATCCGCCACCACGCACTGACATGGCGCCGCTACCGGCAGCAAGCTGGAGCTCACGCACTTCGCGCAATTCGCGCTCGCGCTCGAGGTCCGTCATGCGCGACGCTTGCGACTGAGTTTCCATCACCTCGGCTTGGTACTCGTCCCACTTCATGTGCTTGATCATGGACACGTCAAAGTACTCGTCCTCTTCGCGGATCAGTTGCTTTTGGCCCTTGTCGCCAACAATGACGCGCGTGTTACCCCATGAGAAGTCGTCAAAGCGCCAGAAGGAGTAGAGCGGGATGAAGAAGGAGAAGACGGGCATGGCAAGAATGTCTGTCGGTTGATGGTAATTGGAATGAGTCAATGGCACAGACGGAGACGAGCGCAAGACGAGTAGTTAGTGCGTACAGATGATCATCCACACAATCATGTCAAAGGCCGACTTGAGAATGAAGATGATTGCCTGCAAGCCGTACATGGCCGCAATCAAAATGAGCGAGATCATGACCAAGTTGAGACTTTGCTCCTTGACAATGGCGTTGACCGTGAGGTAAATGAGGTAGCCGAGGTACAAGACGGTAGCGGGTTGAATGACTGGGATTTAAAGATATCACAAGGTGAATTTAGGACGGCACGTCACAAGAGGGCGCCAAACAGGGAATGAGCGTACTCGTAGCAATCAAGTCGATGAACACGATGAACCGCATCGAGAAGCAGCAGAATCCACACATGCCCTTGACCCAAATGAGCTCAAACAAGTTGTGGAACGTGGAGTTGATCCAACGGCGACGCTGCGACAGCAAAACCGAAAAGGATTCGGGAGCAAACGTGTAGGCAATCGCGGCGGGCGTGAACTTTGTCTTCATGGCCGGGAAGTTTTTCAGAATGAGCGTCGTCAAGTAACGATCCTCACCAAGATGAAGCCTACGAGAATGCCGATTGAGTCAGTTGCGGGCTCTCAGGCGGTGCAGAAGCGAGAAGCAGGCGTACAAGTTCTTCTTGTGCAAGGTGTGCACGCGAATGTCCGAGTACTCTTCGATAATCGTGTCGTGGCAAAGCAGCGGCTTGCCCTTGTTGGCAGAAACGATACGGTACATGCAGAAACAGCCCGGCCTGGTACCAGAGTAAACAGAACATCGTCAGACATCCGAAATCGACTGATAGGGACAGGAGACGGCACGTACAAGCAAGTGACACTCGAGAAAAGCGACTCGAACGACTTCGATAAGTGATGGGAGATGAAATACTCGTAAACTTGAATCATGGTGGTCATGGTCGACTTTTCGTTCATGAGGCGTGTCTCGCCGCACAAGCCAATGATTTCCGTGTCGGTCATGGAGTAGGCCACGAGCTGGGTCAAGGATTCCTCGTGCACGGTTGTGTCGGCGTCAATCATGAGGCAATACTCGTACCACTTTGGGTCGACACCAATCACGTGGGTAATGTGGTGGCGCATCTCGAGCTCGAGCGGGGACATGGGCTTTTCGTAGTGCAGGTGGTTGAGGAAACGCATGAGCATCATTTGCGAGTCACGCTTACCACGGTTACCGGGGCGCTGCGTCTCGGATTCCTTGCCGACCTTGACGAGCACAATGTAGGGAACCAAGTGGCCCTCGTATTCGTACAACCCAGAGTACACCTTGGCCATGTTGTGCTGCTTGGTGCCTTCGCCAATGGCTTGGTACGACAGCGGTTCCGGGTCGAGGTTGGGGTCGACGCCGAGAATGTCGAGGACGATACGCGATGTTGGGCGGTCGTTGCCTTTACCGACAATGAGACCATCGGCAATCACGATCATGACTGTAATATAAAGCGAGGGGTGTAATAGGTGGAGTGAGTCGACGGACAAGGGTGCAACTGAAAAAGAAAAGGTGGCGTACGTTTGCGCTTGTCGTCATACTTGAGGGCGGCAATCGAGTTGATGGTACGCGACATGGACAGCTCGTCTTCCGTGTAACAGGGCACTTGCTGTGAAAACCGAGCAAAAAAGCAAGTAGTCAGCTCTCAATTGCAGAAAGAAAGTGCGCAGAACAAAAAAGAGAAACGTACAATCATGACAAACTTGTCCATCTTCTCGGGCGTCTCGGTTCCACCACGTAATTGCAACGCGGCCAAAAACTTGAACAAGATGATGCAACACAATACAATTGACATGGCCAGCAGAATGTAATCGGCATATCGGCACTTCCACGTGTTGCGATCGTCCACGATGGCATACGTGTAGAGCGCCTGGACACAGTCCTTGATGCGCTTGTCGGGCGAGTTCCAAATGCGCATGAACCGCTCGTCGTTGGAGAAATCAACAAGCCCCGACGACGCCTTTTCCTTGATATACTGTGGCAGCGACACTTGGGTGGGCGCGGCATCTGCGGGCAAGAAGTTGAGGAAGTCCTGCTTGCGGTCCGTGACTTGTACTTGGTTCTTGAAGTAACTCGTCAAGTCGTACACGACATTGTTGACAATGAAGCGCATTTCCTGGAAGTTGTCTTCCCACAACCACCCTTCGCGCACCTCCTCCTCAGTGATGGCAAGGAACCCTTGGCGGAATTGCTTGGATCCAAGGATTCCGTTGACGCGGGCCGTGTTCTTGTCGTTGACATGGAACGTGGCAAATCCTTCGGCAGAGGCAATGGTCCTGTTGGGGTTCTTTTCATCAAATCGGATGGTCTTGTCAATGTTGAGTCCGGGGCACGTGGTGACGGGCGACCGCAAAAAGGCGGCAGTAATGTCTCTGGCGCCATAGGGCTCCATTGCTTGACGCGAGTGGTGCGTGGGGGAAAGCGTGACGGACAACTGGTTGAGATCGTAAACGACGCCGTAAATCACCGAGAATAGCTTCTTGGACTTGCCCGAGTTGACAAATTCGAGCTCGCCGCGGCCATACAGATCCTTGCGCGGGCAAATGATGAGGCCGGCAACACCGATGACAAAGAGCACGACGCACGACAGCAAAAAGATGATAAAGCAGAGGGCCACCTTCTCGCGCCATGCCTGTTGCACGTGCTTGTCCTTCATGCGCCCGCAAATCGACAAGCAGAACGACGGGATCCACCACGTGACAAACCACGTAAAGCACACCCAGCGCTTGCGTGAGGGCGACGTGGGCTTCTTTTCAATGACGCGCGGCATGGTTGGATCCTTGGCCGGCAACATTTCGACCTGGTCGGCAGCTCCCGCACGCGACGCGGCATCGGGCATGACTGAACGCGACCCGAGGCCGGAATATCCGTAGGCAGACGACGCACCGGCACCTCCCGGTGCACCGCCCTTGGTGGACGAGTACCCGTTGGCAATTGAGAACCCATCGTACATACTGGCATTGTCGCTCATGTACGTCTCGTCCTCGGACACGTAACTAGCGCCATCGTCAAATGCGCCGCCGGCGGCGCCACCGCGGCCAGGCGCCACGGCCGAGTACTGCGAACCGGTGGCATCGTCTCCACCTGCTCCGCGCTGGGCCTTCTTCCACTCCTTAAACTTCTTCAAATCGCGCTCCATCATGTTAACGGCCTTCCACCCAACCCACACGCTCTCGCGGCCAAGCACATGGTCCTCAACACCAATGCCGCGCAACAAGCCGTCCACACGGTCGCGCATGGGCCGCGCCTCGTCGAGGCCGCGTGACGTCATGAGCCCACCGTACCGGGTGACCATGCGCGACAGTGGTGCGCGCACTAGGTAGTTGGCCAGGCCGCCGCCAGATGAAAGCACGGGCCCGGCAAGCGCCAGCGTAGCCTGTGCGGCGGCGTGCCCGTGGCCGCACATGACAAACATGACGTTGGTTTCCGTCAAATCGCCCAGCAATTCCTTGAGTGCGCCATCGAGCTCGTCGAGAATGGTTGGGCCTGCCGCTTCGTCGGCAGACTTGCCCGACTTGGACTTGCGCTTGATGGACGACTTGCGCAGGGGCTTGGCGGGCACATGTGCCGACTTTGCAGCCGCCGCATCGGCCACGGCCTTGAGCGCAAACAACCCGGCGACAAACTCGTTGGTGCATTGCGACTTGAACAAGGCAAGCACATCGAGCGGCATGCGTTCGGCAAGCTCGGCAGCAAAACGGCGACGCAGCGTGCGCGTGTCGGGCTCGGACGGAATGGGCAGTGACAGGGAAGCGGGCGAGTTGGCGTCGATGGCAAACTCGGCGTGCAGGGCGTGAATGTACTCGGCAGAAAACTTGTCAACCTTGGCGTCCACGTGATTGGCCAGTGCGGCCCACACGCCCGACCCAGATGGGTGTGTGGGCGTGGGCTCCCACGTGGCCTGGGTGCCGGGGAACGCGGCAACGGCAATCATGGCGTGCGCATTGTCAAAGTGGAGGCGCGAGTTGATAAATTCGGTGACCCAGGTGAAGAGTAGGGCATACAACGTGGATGCGAGCTTGGCCGTGTACTCAAGCGCTTGCTGGACAGAATGGACAACCGTGCACTTGTCGACACCAATGTACCCAGTGTGCTGGAGGAGCGACGACTCGAGGGCGGCGGCGTCGAGCCCCAAGAGCGAGGCCACGAGCTCGACTTGATCCAAGTTGCGCACGCGCGTCTCCACATCGTGCGTCTCGGTGTTCTTTGCCTCCACAAACTGGATTTGGCCCAAGTGCAAGATGGCGGCAAGCACGGCAAGCACGTGCGATTGCGACTTCTTTGACAGGCCGAGTGTCTTGAGAGCGGCAAGTAACTTGCCAAACCCATCGGAATCGGCCTTTTCGATGGCCTTTGAGCCAGAAGCCAAGTAGTTCCAATGGGCCGGGTCAGGGTTGAGTCGCCACTCGTTCCTCTGCTCTGGCGTGGCACCAGCGAGCAGTTGGTAAAACACGTGGAACGAGCGTTCCTCAGGGGGTACGTTGGTAACGCGGGCCTTGTCGAGGGCAAACTCGAGGGTTTTGGCGCCAACAATCTTGTGCTTGTCGTCAAACTGGATTTCCGTGTACTGGCCAAAGCGCGACACGGTCGGGCAAGTGGGCGTGGCGGCGGTGCCGAGGGCGGCAAGCACGGTTTGCGCGGCGAGGATGCGGTGGTGAACCTTGTGTGCCTTTTTGGACGAGAGCGAGTTGATGTGCGTGAGCAGGTGGGTCAGGTGTGTGTGTTTGTCGACATTGCCGTCGCCACTGTAGTTCATGGAATAATGCGGTTGGGTTGTTAGGCGGGCTGTTCAAATTACGCTGCATGCGAGACGAATGAACATTGTCAAGCGGCGTACCGGAAGAGAATGGTTTGCGTTGCCGCTGAAATCTTCATGGCAGCAAAGGCACGGGCGGCCATGGCGGCCAAGGCGGTCGAGTCCGTGTCGACCTCGACGCCCACCTCCCAGGCACGGGCCTTGGCCAAGTACTCTTCAATGTCGCGGTCGCATCTCTGGCGGGCGGTTTTGGGGCGCGCGGCGTGGGCAACCGTGTCAAGAGCGAGGAAGCGGCCGGCAATGGGCAGGGCCGGGTTTGGGCTTGAGTTTGACATTGTTGTTGTTGGAGGTGAAGTGTGGGATGGGATGGGATGGGCGTGTAGTGTGTTGGTATTGGTATTGGAGTGCTGGGAGGATGGGAGGATGCGATGGGGGTGTTGCTGCCTTGAGGGGCAGAGGTGTGAATGTATCCCGTGTATGAAAGGAGAAAAGAAGCAGCCACAGAAGGGCGCGGTGTGCGGTCAGCGGTTGGGCGGGTCACGGCGCAGACACGGTGACGGCAGCAACGGCAGCAACGGCGGCAACGGTAGCAATTGCAGCAGAGGCGGTCGGTGACAGCGATGAATTGCTAAAAGTGCGACAATGCGAGGGGAAGCAATGGCATTGAAATTGAAATTGACACGAGCCGTCAGCAAAGTCGAAGTCGGGGCAGAGGCCGGAGCTGAGACTTTGGGACCTTGACATACCAATTGAAATTGAAAGAAGAGAAAAAATGGATGAACCGCCAGTGCGAGGTGAGTTGAGGTGTTGGTTCTGATGATGGGAATGGTAAGCCGTCTAATCCTTGTGGTTCTTGAGGAAATGCGGCCTTGACGACAAGACTGGCATCGAGAGAGGGAAACAATATTCATTCCATGACATGAGCCTAGATTCGCTGACAAGTTTTGTCACAGGCCCAGGCCTGCTGCGCATGCGGTCACCGTTGGCACGGCGCTGGTGTGGTTGCGTTTCGGTGGCTGGCTCACCCGATCAGCCTCCTCTGCACGTGCTTTCATTTTCCACTCGACGCGTTGGTGCTTCATGAGCGCTTGTTGAATGTTGTGAGTCTCTCCATCTAGGTGTCCATGGAGCCTTCTCGACAGAGGACAGGGCATAAAGTATGGCGACCGCTACTATTGCAGCAACCGACTTCATTCCCAATCCGAAAACTCGAACGGCATATTCACGCAAAAAAAAAACACAGACAACCAATTACTGTTTGTACTCGTCCAAGAACTGCTGCATCTGCGCTTCGTTCCGCACACCCATGAACCTACATCAAGGATTGCACACAGGCACACATGGTTAGCCTCGCAAAACATTTGCAACAGAAAAGGTACGCAAGCAAGTATCATACCGTCCCAACTCCTTTCCATCCTTGAACAGCACCACCGTCGGCAAGGCCGTAATGCCATGCTCTTGAGCCGCCTCGGGCGCCTCATCCGTGTCAATCTTGATCACCTTGAGCGCATCGCCGTGCTTGTTGGCGAGCGACTCAAGCTTTGGTGCAATCATCTTACACGGACCGCACCATCTACATACATCCAAAAAGGTAAAGTAGATGGAATGAGTGGTTGACGACCTGGTGTCGATTCGCCAGGAGTGTGGCAGAGCAAGTGACGGACGTGGCGAAAAAGTCGACAAGCACGGGACCTTGGACGACTTGAGGGTTTGGTCAAACTCTTGGGCAGAGACCTTGGTCACCCCGGCAGCGTAAAAGCGCCGGCCCGACGCGGAAGCTGCCGAGTTGGTGACGGCGGCGGCGGCGGCCATGCGTGGGGCGAGAGCGGTGCGGATGGTGGCGAGCATGGTGGGTGGGTTCATTGAGTGTCTGCAGTATGCCATGAGATGCGGATCGGATCATGGGCATATTGTAAAAGTCTACGTAGAATAT
>MCFL01000098.1:0-82972 GCA_002102555.1 Catenaria anguillulae PL171 | reverse complement strand
CAACGACCTGATTTGGTGGGTTGCACCAAGGTTGCATACAAAGGAGCTGCTGAGTCGCTGATTTACTTGAAGTCTGTCTTCTCAGGCGGCAAATGATACAGTACGAGTATACATGCGCATCCAACTGGGAAAAAAATTGGGCCTTCATGAAGAACAGGGTTCGTTTGCTTACGATTCACTTCATGGAAACATTCTTGGCAAGCAATCTGATCCCAGTCCGATTATTGAACCGTTCACAGCTCCCTCGTTCTAATAAGAGCAACTTATCTTCAAAAGACTCGCTCCCGCCCATCTCGCACAATGCGTCCTCAACTGGGCCACAAGCACTGTATCTCAAGTCTCTGTGTTTCCCATTCGTCAACGCCCGACACATCTGAGCCGCTCTGGGCGACATTGCTGCGTACCAATGTCCGGCATATTGATTCGTCGCCACCAACCACAGGAAAATATTCTTTCCCAGCGACCACCGCTGAAATGTACGGCTGGCAGTTTGGTGACAAGGAAAAGAAGAGCACGAGCATTCAAGTCCTGGACCGGTTTGCGGGGTAGCGCCTGGGAGGGTGGATATTTGAATGTGGGGAGGCGCTCGAGAGTCGCTCCATGAGTCGTGTCTGCGCGTACAATTTCGCATGGGTATAGCATGATCTATGTCTGTGGTTGTCTGAGTTACTATTCCGCTTCTGTGTTCAAATCTTGCACACATTGCACATAAAATATGAAATGCAAACACGTTTTGTGCCGGGTCTGGTTCATCGCTGGGTTTGTCACGTTTTTTTTGTGAAGATGTCAACAAACACCGATTTTCCAGCATACACCGTACTGGACAGGTGGCGAGGGTTAACGCGTCAGGTTTAGGCCCTGATCTCTTCGGAGGCGCAGGTTCGAACCCTGCCCTGTTCAATGTTTTGTTTGAGACAGATTCGAGTTTTGCAAACCGATTGACGGTCTGATCGTTGTGCATATTTGCTCATCGTTTTGGTATTGGTTGATTTTCGACAGCACCGCTGGCTCGAGTTTGAGACTTGCAGCTTGCAGTCTCTGTTCGCCATGGGATCTGAATGTGAAAGTTTTCTCCCCGTCATCTGTGCCAGGGATTGAGCGATCTGATGCGCATGGCAGCTCAAAAGATGATGACAGAATCTGTACTGCGATGGCAGGAGCATGGCAGTTGTTGGTGTGTAAGTTGTGGCTGGTGACAACACAGTTGCCGCTGCGTTGTGTAAACTTATTCAAAAGGCGTATCTCAGCCATTCACAAGTGTGAGGTACTCTTCGTTGGCCGCAGCGTACGAAAGGTACTCGTTGTCGTTGTCTCACATCTTGGGCGTGACGCAGTTTGCAGACGTTCCATGGTGGATCACGCGTGGACCTCGAGTTTGAGCCACTGAGGCAAATGTGTGCTTTCGATCTACATGCATGTTAGGTACTTGGCCGGTCGGCCTGTATCACTCAGTTTGCGGAAACGTGAATGTATATAGTTGTTCAATATCCGGTTTGCAAAGGTTTTCTGAAAACGGAAGGTTGTCATTTCTCTCCACCACGTTCAATTGGGCGGCGCAAATGATGCGACAGCGTGCCACTTGCGGTTCATGGACGGTGCATAGTGACGACACGAAGCTAAGCCTTATGTACGTACGTTGGGAGAGAGAGACAGGTGGGGTGAGGCCCCGCCACATCACCCATCTGAGAAGCGCGACAAGCTGGCTGCTTTGACAGCTATAAGGGCGAGCGTTCCCATGTCCATTTCCAGTAAATCGAACCTCATCAGATCTTATCACTGTGCTCTCCGCTCGCCTTCTCCATTCCATTCACATCCACCATGCTTCCCCACCTTGTTGCCATCTCGCTCTTGTCGCCACGTCGGCCGTCGCGGTTCCCGCTCCCGCGCTGTCCCCCATCCCCAAGACTGGATGTTGCCCTACTTTACGCCCGCCAAGTGCAAAAGTTCCACGCGATTCCGGCAAGGACTTGAAGCCCGCCGAATACGACGGTGTGGCCAAGGAGTTCCCCTTTTGGCAACAGCACCGCTGACGCGCAAGTCTGCTGGGACTTTGACGTACTTCCAACCATTATGGTGCCGTCATGACCGTTGGCCAGTCAGGCAACTTCCGCTGCATGACTAAGGTATAGCTCTGTTATTGAGTCGCTTGGATCTCACGCTGTATGTACCACTCGCTCACCATTTACTCATTGTCGTTCGCTACGCGGCCACAGAACCTCCCTGCTGTGACCGAGTTATCGACTACAGCTCGTACCTTGGCGTCACCCACCCGCCGTACAACCTCAAGGGCCTGGTCGAGCTCGGCGCGTACAACATCCCTGGCTACGATGTTGCCGAATCACGGGCGCCATGGGCTTTTGGATAAGGTCGAGGCTGCCAAGTGCGATGTGTTGTTCTTGGACCAGGCTGACAACATGGATACGCTTGTGCGTACTACCGTTGGCCATTGCAAGCAGTTTGTGGCCAACAAGGAGGCGACGTTGATTCTGGGCGAGGATTGCTTGTCGATGGAGGACATGTCGTAAGGTTATGAGATTTGCATAGGTATTCCGTGATAGTGTACGGTATAAATAGGTTGCGCATATTATCATTCGTATCGATCTTCAGACTTTTTTTTCCTTCTTCCTTATTCGAATCAAAGTGGCTGCACCGGAATGACCTTGTAAATCAATGGGACGTTCCACGCTGCGCACGCAGTGAGGCGGGACCGCACGAGCAGAGACCGAATCAGTTCCCACATTCAGGCCCCAGCGAGACAGCGCACAGCCGATGCTCTGTTCGAGCAAACCCATCATCATGTGCATTCCGATAGGTACCATTTGGCCATGTGCGTTGCTGGATCGCACTCCGCCATCTACCCTCGACAGGTCCAGTTTATCTCGTCGTTCATCGCTCCGACCTGCTTGGGCTTGTCGTCACTTTGAACAAGGCAAAGGAAGACATCCGTCCCCATGACTGGTATAATGCGTGTGACCGACAGACAACGTCACACACTATTCTCGCAACTGGCCACTTGGAGTAGGTGTTCGGCTCAATCTGTTTTAATACGGCGACAACGACTGAGCGCTCCTGCTGCGTGATTGGATCGTTGAGTACAGTGTCTCAGCGTGTAAAGACACACACACACACACACACACGATCCCTGGCTACGATGACGCTGGCATGGTGGATTGATGGACAGTAGAAAAGTTGCTGAATGTGACAAGGTGTACGCGAGATGTTGGAACTATGACCGCTTGATGCCAGGGGAGGACGGAAATGAATGAGGGTGGTATTGTCATGGGCTCCTGATTCCGTATCCTGTATTTGTAAGTTAAAGGACCCGCCAGCCATAGAAAGACGTGATCCGGTTGAATCCTGTGAGACAAGTGAGACAGGGCGATTCCGTAGGTGAGTGTGGACATTTTCTGTCATCACCGACTTCCGCTCATGGATTTTCAACAAGCAGCAACGGTATGATGAAGAGTCGGCATGTGTGCCTCGCCTCGACATACTAAACACATAGTGGATTGATGGACCGAACGCGGACGGGATCGACATGAGCTGGATCGATGAGCCGGTGTGTGGGCTGATGAGATCGGCGCAATGCCACCAGCGGATTGGCTCGCTTCCAGGCTACCAGCCACACGTGATGTTTCTCATTGTGAAGAATTCTTGGTGACTGCAACCGTGTGACGGGACCAAAAGCCAACGGTTTAAATACCGCTTTTCACCCCTCCACATTGCCTCTCTTCGGAGAGTGCATTACAAAATTGGATCGATACAGAGAAGATTAGCATGGTCCCTGCATAAGGATGACACAAATGTCTAGAGTGGAGCTTCTTCGGAAGCAAATTTTTTTTGTTCTCATTTCCTTCTTGCTGCTCTATGTTTCCCGCCCACTGGCAGTCTACCCATGTCTTGCAATCATAGTCGATGAAGCCCATCGTCAACAGTGATTCGTAGTGATTTGACTCACTTCTACTCGGTCGAGTCACCCTCCGGAAAGTTTCCACATTGACGTGGATGGTGGAGTGTTATGATCGGGCTGCCTGTGAGACACAGACACCGCACATGCAACTTACATTCAAAAACTTAAGGAGCCACGGCCGTCACCCACAGTCCTTATCATGCGCGATTCCTCGTACCACATACATGCCCGCCAGGCAATGGAATGCGACTCTCTTCTTACTCAAAGGATAACAAAGCCATCACACCATGAAACACCTTCTCGTTGTCGGCGGCACGGGCCTCATTGGCACCCAAATCGTTCGCTCCGCTGCCCTACGCGGGTGGTCGGTCACGTCCCTGTCGCGCAAAGGCCAGCCCATCCCAACCTACTTGACGCCCGACTACGACCAATGGTCGCGCAACGTCACCTGGGCGTCCGGGTCTGCCCTCGATCCGGACACGGCGCACGCCTATGCGTCGACGGCCGACGCCATTGTTCATTCGGTTGGCTTGCTCTTTACGACGCCCGAACTCAATGCGCTTGTCAATGCGCCCACGATCCGCGAGGCCCTCAGCAATGTGGGACCTGCGCTGTTTCGCCGGCCCGCCGCCAAGAAGCTCGATTTCGCGTCGGTGCAGTTTGACATGATCAAGGTGCTTGCCCAGGCCGCAAAACCGGGCGCCACATTTGCATACGTGTCGGCCGAGGTGTCACCGCTCATGAAGCTTGCCGTGAACCCCGAATATCTCCGGACAAAGGCGCTTGCCGAAGACTTTTTGATTAAACGTGACGTGGAGCAGAACGCAGGCAGGGGCGTGGTCGTCAGGCCGGGCATTGTGTCATCGATCAAGCGGCCGTTCACGTGGCCGTTGGCGGTCGGCGGTCGGGTCATGGCTGTTGCTGGATTGGTACCCAAGGTATTGACGCCTGAGCAAATTGGCGCGGCGGTTGTCAGGGCAGTGGAGGACGACGGGTGTCGTGGGGTGCTTGGGCCGGACAGGTTGGCACAGTTGGCCGGCAGGAAGTAGGCATATGTAGCAATTGGATGTACATCAAGTGGTCGTTGGTATTCTTTCGTCACTGAAAAGACGGTGGCAACGACGGACTCTACCGTGTTGAATACCCTAAAGCGTTTGCCGGCTGGCCTGGGAGGTGGGAAGCAGCATCTGCGGTCCAAGTCATCCGTTTACAGTATGAGTACAGGACAGGCGAAGGGTGTGACCAGTCCAAATGAATCAGATGCATACTGGACGTCACGGTCGTTGCGTTATTTGGCAATTGGTGGAGCTAAATTAATAAGACCGGATCTCTCTGAATCAAGTCTCTTCTTGCATGTATACATGTGCATGAGTGAATAGAGTAAGATTGCCCATGCACAACTGAGCTCCATGAAAACCAATCCGGGACCCCATGCATTGATACTCATGCCGCAACCGTTCCCGATCCCAACGCCGTACCCAGTGACGGGGGCAAGGACCAACCGCCAGCAGCCCGGCACCTCCCTTGTCCAACCAAAGTCTTCGTCTCGCCAAGCCAAACCCAAACCCACCTCCTCGATGGCCTATGACCACCCGTCTTCCGACACTTCCGCATCCTCCGGCTCCGACTCGGAAGAAGAATACCGCCCGCCGCTCACGGACGAATGCCTGCGCGCCGAGTTCTTTCTTCCGGGCATGATGGACTCCCTGACGGCATATTGCACGTCGCGGGGCGGGCCAAAGGCGCCATCGGTCAAGTTACAAGAGGGCAAGCGCAGCGACGCTCTTGGGGAGCGCCGCCAGCGGCGGCATCGCTGGGCTGGCCAGCCGCCGCTGGCGGATCTGCAGGCGGGCGGCCAGACGGCCACAGGTGGGAGTGGCGACGAGGGTCAGGAGGGCGATGCGTGGCATGAGGACGATGAGCATTTGGCGTTTTTGAGGCAGCAGGCCGGGATGGAGCATGGCGGAGGCAGGGTCGTCGAGTTGGTGCCTCGGGCTGGGGCTATTGGTCAGCGGGTTGGGAAGCGGAAGCGGCAGTCCCAAGAGGCCGATGACGATTGTCTAGAGGGGCAGCGGGATAGCAAGCGACTGAGGGATGATGGGAATGCCGCGGATGGCGATGAGCTATCCTACTCGGTATGATTATTTCCACCTAGTATTCCCTAGCGGTGGAAAGCCAATTCATTGACATGGGTTGGGTCTTGGTTTGGTGTATAGTCTTTCTTGCTCGCTGCTTCAACCTCGTTTCTCGTTGAACCGGTCGAAGCAGCGCCATTGCCCGACTTATCGGTCGCCGACACTGGCCGCCTGCACCAGCGTTCACACCTCCAAGATCTCGGCGCACCATGGATGATTATCGATTCACTGCCAGTGTCAATAGTGTCAGACAATCTCAACCCGTGCGCATGATTTTCTTTGCTTTGAACGAGCATGCCAGGCAGTCTCTCTCACCAGTATCGCTTCACAGCTGCCCAATCTGTCTCGCGCCGCTATCTCATCCGCCATTCGACTACTCGGCACCCACGTCGCAATCCCGTCGCCGCCCACCCGCCAATCCATTTACTGCGGGTGACTCGAGCGACTCTGACGACGACCAGGTTCCGGTGCTCACACCCGGTCATGCGGCCACTGTCACCGCCGAATGCATTACGCTTCCGTGCATGCACCTGATTCACGCACCATGTGCGCGGCAGTCCCTGGTGGCCAATCGCAAGTGCCCCGAGTGCCGGTGCGACGTGGTTGATGCGGTGAAGCACGCTGGTGCAGGAGGGAGCAGGGATTTAATTGATTGATGCAAGCACGGGCACACCCTGGGTTTGGCGGATGGAAGGCGTGTGCGGAAGGTATCAGATAGACTTGAATAAGTACTTGGTTAGCTCTACATATACATAGTTTTATCTTCACCCGCGTTAGCCCAGGAAGTGACAAAGATTGGACACTGGTTGGACATTCAGTCAAGTCGGCAACCCTAGGCTTAGCTTGGGGCCGAGTCAGAGTTCGGTTGCAATTGCGGGAAAAGAGAAACCCTCGATGACTAAACACAACCCACTAAGGATGGCATGTTGATTCGACCAATCCTCGAGCAGAAGATAACCTGTCCAATCAGCACATTGGCAGCAAAGTGAGTCCAGCGGTATAGGTACCGGCGCTTCACCATGTGCGGGAGAAGTATGAGCAGACTGAGGCGCGCGCGCAGTGGCGTTCCAAAATGATTCAGTTTGCACTCGACATGAGTGCGTTGAGTGAGACCAATCGCGACCAGCTCGATCATGTGGCTAGCTTGCCCAGCCGACTGGCCAAGAGATTTTCATTACCTCTGCATTAATATTGGCACATGCGCATCAAATACATCCGTTGCGGCAGCCAAATACCAAGGTAAATACTTCGTGGTAACGGATGACGGCAACGAAGCGGCTTTGCCCGCGGATTGTTGCAACACGCGATAGGGCCAGTGCCGTGAGACGGCTCGTGCGGATGGCTCGCAACACCCGATTCGATCTTGATTGCATGACGCATCACATTCAGTTTCGATTCCGAGTTATGCTCGCAGCCAGCGCAGGTTAACGTTACAGACGTGGTCGGAATAAATTGTGCAGTACCGATGCATTGGGCGCACCCGCCCGTCACCCATCACCATCGGCATTGGCGGCATCACCAGAGGGGTTATCTGTGTCAGCTTGCAACGGCATCTTGGCTCTCATGTACCGTGGCTCATATGTACGACACAGGCAATCAAGATCTCTGGAGCAGTCCTTGGCATGCGCAGCTGCAGTCAACCCTGGGTTGGGTTGATGGGAACTTGGAAAGCCAGAGGGTTGTGCAAGGCAAGAAATAAATAGGAAATGTGCCCTGTCTGATTGTGATTGTAAGAGCGAGCATTTACTATTTCCTCACCAGACTCTACTAGTAGACTCTGACCTGCTCCGTCATAAATCCTCCGCCATACAGCGCGAATTCCCACGACCCCATCGAGCAGCTTCGGCGTCCCCGCCGGCGTGCAACAGTGCCCGACACTGTGGGCAACACCCTTCTCCAAGCTCAAGCTGCACACCCATGTATCTCAAGAGTTGACCCTGACCTCCTCTCCGTCCCGTTCGGTACCCTCGTCCCTCCTTGCCAGACTTGACCGCAGACTGGCAGCTGCCGATCCATTTTTCCCAAGCGCCTACACATCAGCATGATTCCTTCAACTTCAAGGTCACCGGTCACCCAACGGTCACCTTCGCCTTCACCTGTGCCTTCGCCCTTGCCCCTACGGCCATTACCGTCCCCGTCACGCCCACTCCCACACGCAGGCAATCCCTCGGCGGCCACCCTGACCATCACGTCCCACTCGCGTTCCCACTCCAACGTGACCCTGGTTGACGCCGCCCCTCCATCTTCGTCAAAACCTACCACCCCAGAAGATCCAGACCCGGAACCACAAAGTCCATGGACCTGGTGGTTCGCACGCGTGCTCCTGCCACACCTGCTCCCGCCGCTCGTCTCACTGGGCGTGATCCTGGTCGTCTTTCCACTCACATTTCTCGCGGGCCCCTCACTGTCCGCACTCGCCAAAATCATCATTTCGGTCGGACTTGCCGTGCAGCTATGCTACGCGTGCCTGCACATTGCCTCGGCGGGCTCGTTCCGCACGCCCCGGTACCAGCCACTCGGAACTTCGCCCTCACGGAATGCCACGCCAGCACGTACGCTGGCACTCGCCGCCGTCTACGTGCTTCGCACCTTGCTGCCCGTGCTCTCGTGGCTCACGTTGTTTTCGCTGCTCAAGCACATGCCCGCCGATCGCATGGCAACTGTGGACACAACCTCGTTGCCTTGGGCAGATACCTGGCTCGTTGGCCGGCCCGCGTACGAGTACTTTGCGCCGGCGAGCGACAGGGACGCCAGTGTTTCCGTGGACGTGGTGGCTTGGTTCACGTATGGCGTGTGGCATTTTGTGTCGCCAGTGGCATGTTGTTTGGTGTTGGGTTTCGTGGGTGTGAGGAGAGTGAGGAAGCAGTTGGATGCGCGGACGGTACAAGAGGCGGCGGTGGATCAGGAGGTTATGTGGGATTGTCGTCCCAGAAGCTCATTCGATCATCAAGTCGAGGCGCACACCATGACGAGTCCTGACGCGACCGATGTGGATTCCGATTCAGACGACACGCTTTCCGAGGTCATTGTTGTTTCCAATGCCCCACCTGCACCTCAACCATTACCACCAGTAACACCACGCATCTTGGTCCACAAACCTACAACGCTCACCGCGCGTCTGGCCACGGCCCTCTCCTCGCCAGCCCTGATTCCCATCCTTGGCCCCATCCACACATTCCTGACCTGCTTTGGATGCATGAACCTGTGCGGCGTCATGATCCAATACGTCTTCCCAACTGCCCCGCCCTGGTACAACCAACACTTTGGATACGTCGTACCTGCCAACCCGCTCGCCGTGCATGGCGACCCCGCAGGCTTGTCGCGCATCGACGCGTTGCTCGGTGCCCCAATTTACAAGCGCGTGTTTGCGAGTTCGCCAGTGGTGTTTGGCGCATGGCCCAGCTTGCATGCTGGATTTGCAACCATGTGTGCACTGTCCGTGGCCTCGAGTCTGTGGAGTAATCGGGGGCGCGTATGGAATGCGGCCGTGGCCGTGGCGGGTGTTGCGTATGTCGGGCTCGTGTGGTGGGCCACAATGTACTTGCGCCATCACTTTTTGGTCGATGTGGTGGCAGGCAGTGCGATTGCATTTGTCATGTATGTGTGCGTGGGATGGGTCAAGGCGCGGAGAGTGCTAGCAGGCAAGGTCGGCAACGATAGCCGGGCAAGTTGGGCCCAGGATGATGTGGATGAGGTCGAGGCCGCACAAGTAGCGGCCATGATGGCCACGGGCCTCTGGGCAGTTCCGGCAAGGGGTGACGGCAGGCAGCGCAGGGGAACTGGTGCGAGCGACGTGACGCTCGTGTAATGCATATGATTCAGAACCCGTTTTTCGACGGATGTTGTGCCATGGATTTACCCAACTTGAATGGGTCTACAATCCGACAGCAAGAGTGCAAGTATTGATTTTTCGGTTGATTTCACTTCCTCAGCATCTTCATACCTTTGTTGTTTCCCCTTGTTTCCAATCAAAAACCATTCTCACCTGCCGCTTCACATTCCCCTTGTTTCACACACAAAAGATGTAAATTGTCGACTGTTGTCGTCACTTTTCCACTCTACAGCCTACCCAGATGCTTTCATTGGACCACTGGTATTCCTTTCCCGTTTGTTCCCACACGAGGCGAATAAATCCTGACAGACGATTTCATCTCTTGACTCCTGCCGTCCTGCCGGTGACCTGAGGTTGATGACCATGATGCTGACGAAGAGCTGAGCGAAAAGATGAAGAGAGGTCGCCTTGTTTTCAAACTGAATGAGATGGCCCAGAGGTCCCAGGATACAAGTCCAGAAATGAAAGGCAACTTTATCCGACAGTGCACACCACAGCACAGGTTGCATGAGACATGTAGTATCAATAATTCACACCAATCTTTGGCAACGCTTCGGACCCGGCCCCACAGCAGGGGATCCGCTTGCCCTTGACGTACGGCTTCTTGACTTCCTTGTTGTCATTGAGTTCGTGGCGATTTGGGTCGTATTGCAGCTCTGTGTACGGATTGCATTTTGTGGTTGATGGGCAAGTCAGACCACTTGCCAAGGGTGGGGACGAACAGCAATGCGTGCGATAGATGTACCATAAGTATCGGGTGCCTTTTGCACGGCCTGGACAATGTTGCGCTCGAGATAGGTGGCAATGTCATTTGCCTTTTGCAAAAGCTGGACGTTTCGACAGGACACGGCGGAGTGTGAGAGGCGTGGGAAATGCGAGACAGTATCAGGCACGACAAACCTCATTGACCTGCGACTCGTCCGTCACGGTGCTTGCTTCCCGGAACTGCTTGCGGGTCTCGTCGCGGGCAGCCAGCAGCGTGCGCATGTCGCCGGCAAATGTGTTCTGCTGGACCCTGAGTAGGCGCTTGTAGGCTGCGAGGGCCTGGAGGCGGAGTGGTGAGGACATGATATGGCAAGTGAAGGAGAGTGGGAGGCAGCTGTGTAGAGTTTCGGAGAGTATCTTAACAGCATGGGTGCATTGAGATTCGGTGTTAATTTAAACGCACCATCCATTGTCATCGGGTCGCCATTCCGTCGGCCATCGGCTCGTCCGGCAGTCTGGTAGAAGCAACACAGAAGTTCGCGGAACGTGCGGCCGCCGATCCGACCGTGTGCATCATCCTCGTCCTCATCCATCAACTCCACAGCCGACACAAATGGAGCCAAATGCTACATTGACCTCCACGTAGCTTGCCAAACCATGTACTCTGCCACCCGCCGCATGCTCACTCTGGCAGCCCTGCCCGCCAGCACCGTCAGCTCTCCAGCTGCCGCTCGCACGGTGCGGCCATCATGGAACCTGCTGCTCGCCCGATCTGTCTCCACCTCGCAAGTCCGCCTTGATGTTACGCCAAGTAAGTGAATTCCTATCACCCACTCACTCACTCTGCCACCGCATCGATTGATCCTGGACTTACCGCCTCTCTACCAAACCTCAGATGTCACCGACGACAAGAAGCCGCAACTGAAAAAGTTTTGGCGTGCCGTGACCCTGCGCCAAGACGAGGACGGTTTCCAAGTCCTCTTGGATGGTCGTGTCGTCAAGACACCTCAGGGAACCGCGTTGTCCATTCCGAAATCGCAGCCCATGCTTGCCCACTTGGTATCGGCCGAGTGGGAGTCGCAGCAAAAGCTCTTGAGGGCGTTTTCGTTGCCACTGGTAAGTGTATTGTCCTCCTTGGCGATTGCTTTTGGTGAATTGGACTGACACATTGGTTTGGTTGAAAGACATCGTTGCTGGTGCGGGCAAAGGACGATTTCAGCGACCCAGACGTGCGCAAGGAATCCATTGACAAGCTTATGAAGTTTTTGCAAACGGATGCTACTTGGTATGCTTTGCACTATGTCCTTCTCACCTTTCTCGGAACACTTTACGATTGACCGGATCCTCTTGCCAATATCTAGCTTCCACGAAGAGTTTCCCGAAGAGCTTGTGCGCCTGCAACAAGCGCACTGGGACCCGCTGCTCGGCTGGGCCCGTACCCACTTTTCCGTTGCCATCCACACGACCAACTCGCTGCTCGGCACGCGTCAGCCCGACCATACCTCAGCCACGCTTCGCACACACATTGAGCAATACTCGCCTCTGCAACTGGCCGCGTTTGAAAAGGCCGTGCTCACGTCCAAGTCATTCCTGATTGGTCTGGCACTCACGGAGCGCGTGATGACTGCGCAGCAGGCCGCCGACGCGGCCAGGGTCGAGGTGCAAGCGCAAATTGATCGGTGGGGCGAGGTTGAGGATGCACATGATGTTGAGCGTGAGGATATTCAGCGTGTGTTGGCGGCGAGTGCGTTGGTGGTTGAGTGAGCAGTGTGGCCGATGCAAGGGCAGGAGGCAGCAAGTGGACAGACAGATATAGCTCAATGTATTGTGTAAGGTTTAGGGTACTGTACTGGAGAGTAGATAAATAGGTCGAGGCAGCAAGTCAGACAGAATTGAAGCAATGTGGACATGAACGACGGCTGGGAACTCCAACTACTGAACCAAGCAAAACTTGCTCTTCTTCTTGCCATCTGCGCCGCCCTTCTTGTCCTTTGTGGCGTCCTTTTTGCCATCGCCCTTCTTTTCCGCCCCAGGCAACTCGTAATGAGCAAGCACCCATTCCTTCAACTTGCCATACGCCTCGTCGGCATTGTCATTGACCACTTGGAAATCGTGCGCGCCCGAGTCGGCATACTCGATTTCGGCCTTGGCCACAGCCATCCGTTTTGCAATCGTGTCGTCTGTTTCGGTGCCACGCGCACGCAACCGCTTTTCCACCTCGTCCATGGACGGCGGGCGAATAAACACAAACCAGGGCGCGCCCGTGGGCATTTCGTTGGCTTGGGCAATGGCCTTGATGGACTTGACGCCGTTCATTTCGATACTGCAAAAGCAAGGATCACAAATTCGGTTCGTGAGCAACAACAGACATTCGTGACGTGTCAACAAAAACCAAAGTTCGAGGACGACGTACTCGAGCACACAGATCTTGTTTGCCTTGGTCACAGCCTCGACCGCCGACTTGCTCGTGCCGTACATGTTGTCTGCAAACTCGGCATGTTCCAAAAACGCCTTTTCGGCCACGAGCGAATCAAACTTTTCACGGGTCACGAAATGGTAGTTTTTCCCATCCACCTCGCCCTCGCGTGGGGCACGCGTCGTGTCTGTACATATACGTACATAGGACGATTTCGTTAGTCAGAAGGAGTTGCGACCTTTACAAGACTAAAAGTGAGAGGCCCCACATACGTGAAACCGTGAATCCAAACGCATCCGGGTACTCTGCAAACAGCTTGTTGAGCAGCGTGCTCTTGCCTGATCCCGATGGGCCCGACACGACCAGCGGACGTTTGTTATCCTTGGGCGGGCCCGAAGCGGGCGCTGGGGCTGGAGATTCTTCCTTTTTGGGTGCCGGCGATGTCTCGGTGGTCGCGGCGGCACCGTCCGAAGCAGTAACGGCAGCAGCGAGCTCCGACTTGGCTGCTTCGGGCGACGCGGGCAGCGGCGTGGCGGCGGCAGCGGCGGCAGAGTCGGACATGATGTTGATGAGGAAAGGGGTCTAATGAGGTCGGTGAAGGGAGTGCTTGAACTTATAATCGGGGTTCGAGCTGGTGTGCGGTGTTTGCAGTTGAAAGAAAACAGAGTTATAGTCGGAGGAAGATGTTGACGCGCGCGAACGCTTTTATGTAGGTCTACGTGCATATGTATGGCGATGTGACTGGACCTGGGTCTGCGAGCGCATTGGGATTGAAAACTCAATTTCACACACGATACCAATCACAGTAAAACTTTGCGCCATGCATGCAATTGGGTCTAGAAGCAACCGGTCGACTCTGGTCATGTTTTGTTGCCCCGTGCCACTTGTGTCTTTCCATCGGACGTGTTTCAGTCAAATCGATGAGATGTTGCCCCAGATCATTGTTGCCCTGTGGAGCTACTTGATGCGATAAAGAATGGCGAGACATGTAAATACGAATGATTCACATCGTTTCGAAGACAATCATTTGATAGCTAGGGAAAGAGCTTGGATGGATACATAGCTTTCTTTGATGGAATAGAGACGAAGCTCAGATCGAATGCGGACGGAAGGTCTCTGGAGACTGGAGCTGCTCGGCCCACCACTCTTTCCATTGGAGGCTGGCGCGCGCCTTTTCGAGAACGGTTGCCCTGCGTCTGCGTGGCTTCGATTGCCGTTGAGTCAGCTCACTCACTCACTCATCCATATGATGGAATAATGCATCCACTTTTGATTCCATTTAAACATACGACTCTCCACCATTCTTTGCACACACTACGCACTTGACGCACTCAGCGCACTCGATACCATTCAACCATGTCCAAGAGCAACAAGCCCTCGGCCGACTACCAGCCGGTCCCGCTCTCGGACCATGTCTTGGCACCCTCCGACTCGGCCGCCCACTTTGACGACCTCGACGACCACCACGACCACGAGGACCTGCGGAATGGCGGCTCATCGTCGTCTTCCTCTTCAGACCATCCCGAATCCGTGCCCCTGACCTCGTCAGCGTCGTCCGCACCTGCCTCTCCTGCTCCGCGCCCCGACACGGCCATCCTGCACATTTCCGACTCTGACAACGAGGATGCTCACGACGACAATCAGCCACTGGCTTTGGCCGATAAATCCTCGACCCAAGTCCCACGCAAGGTTCTGACGTCGTCTGCCGACGGCGTGTTTGCCAACCTTTCGGCCAAGCCCGAGCCCGTGACACGTGGCGCGGCCACAGCCGAAGGTGCCGCAGATGCCCCGACCACACAAGCTGCACCCGTCGAGCTGCCGCCCAGTTACGAGGCGGCCGTTTCTGACCCGACGCCAACGTACTGGGACACGACCGTGTTCACAACGCAGCTGGATGACGGCGAAGTGCTGGTGGAGGGATTGCCCGTCGGGTCTTCATTGACGTTTGTCTTGTCGTCAATGGGTACGTATTCTTTTTTGTTGTATTTTCTCTCTCCCTATCAGTCGCTGTCTCTCATCCGCTGTCCCATATGTATCTATCTAGTCTCCGTCGCTTTCCAATTCGTCGGCTTCCTCATGACCTACCTACTCGCCACCTCCCACGCCGGGCGGTGTGGCGCCAAAGCCGGTTTTGGACTGACCCTTCTCCAGTACGGCATGGTGGTGCGCAACCGCGTGGAAATCATTGAAGATGGCGACAACCCATTTGTGGACGACGATTTCAACGCGTCGTTGCCTCCAGGCACCACACCGGACGAGCGCATGGCCATTCTGGACCGTACAGAGTGGATTGCGTACCTGCTCATGCTTCTCGGGTGGTTTTTGGTCATCAAGTCCATGTTTGAGTACATGCGGGCCAAGCGGTTACAGGCACTCGTTATGGCGTCACCCGAGACGCTTGTTGCGTAGAACAATCGGGTGGTGAGTTTTGGTGACGGGGTTCAGTCGATTTGTACATGTTTTTTTTTTCTCCGCTCCTTTCCTCGACTCGAGACCTGGGGATGTCCAATGATGGTTCTCTCGTTTTCTCCTTTTCGTTTCGTGTTGATTGATTGTGATTCCAACTCGTTCATGGCAACTCCTTGATGTTTTTCTGTTGCCTGGTCTCTCTTCTTCATTGTGTCTCATCTGCATACACGCTTTTTCATTTCTGCACTGCCAGCAAATCTATGGGGCCAGTCAGCGATCGAAATCGGTCGGGACCATGCCACTTTCTACCTTGACTCGAGCTCACCGCTCGGTTAGCCCTGACTTTTCCCAGTGTGCATCGTGGCGTGTCGAGTACCGAGGTGGCCATGGACATGATTGAGAATACCAAGGGTACTGCTGGTGGGGAGATTGATGGCGAACAAAGGGTGGTTGCGCAAACGGCGTTTTTGGGCGAAATGCTCGGGTTTGTCACCGACATGCGTGCACGATGGGCAGTCACGGATTACTCGTTGGCCGAGTTGACGCTCACAGAGTTGTTTGTGCGGCTCGCTCAGCATCATCGGACGTATCAGGACGAGGAGGCGGTACATAAGCATTGATGAATGCCGTGAACGGGGGGGGGGAGTGAATATTGGTGGTTTCTACTGCGTGCGTGTGTATTGTCGAATAAGTTTTCAATTTTGGGATACATCATATCGAAGTGGAGGCACGCAATTCGTCCATGTTTGCAGGAATCCACGAGCGATGAGACCTTTGTAAATGTATCCATGTGAAGTACAATATGTTTCGATTGGCTAAACAGGACATTGCGCACGCGACTACTTCTTCTTACCCTTCTTACTCTTCCCGCTCGACCCTCCAGCCGCCGGTGCCTTAGTTCCGCTCGCACTAGCAGACCCGGCTGCCGATGCAGCCTCAAACTCGGCGCTGATGTCGCGCAAAATGCCCTGCTTGACCCTCGTCTCCTCAATCAACCCGCCACCAAATACGCCCAATCCTCCCAAACAACCTTGGGGAACGCCGCCTCGCCGTCTCCGTCACCGCCAAGCTGCACATGTGCCCCCATGCGCGCATTGCCGTGACCTGCTGAGAGACTTCAGCCATGGCGTCGGCCTTGTGCTGGGCAATCGCATCGCGCACGCACACAAGCGTGGCCGCCAGCGGATCAAGCACCTTGGCTTGCAAGTCGGCCAGGAAGCCGCGGAACGGGTTGGCCAGCCACGTCAACCCCGAGGGTGGGTGCATGGCACACTCGTGCGCAAAGATGTGTGGGTGCAGGTAGCACAGGATGAGTGCCAGGTTGGCGGCTTCGAGGACGCTTGTGAGTTGGCGAAGTGGGTGGGCCGACAAGAGGTGTGGCGTGTCGACGTTGATTGAAGACAAGAGCGACGTGAGGGAGTCGATTGCGTCGGCGAAGTAGGATTTGGCGGCGTCAGCTGTGCAAAAGCAAATGAATTTGTGAGCTGGCATGCGATTGAAACCAATGAAAACGAAGAATCGATGTACCTTGATCATCAGCCGTGGTCGTCAGCTGAACCACACATCCCAACCTCTCCACCACCTTGACCACCGTCAACACCTCGTTGGAAATGCCATGACTCGCATCACCGCCGGTAATCTTTGCCAGCACATCCAACGAAACTTGCAGTGGATTGGCTGCAGCACCAGCCTCGCCCGCAGGTAAATCAAACGCAGCGCGAACGACCCTCTGCACGTGCGCCAAGCTCTGGCTTGCTCATGCTCCACCTTGGTTGCAGCCTCGGGCACCTGCCACGCCTTGGCATCTACGGGCCTAAAAGTCGGCACCACCGACACATCTCGATTATCTGCCCACCCACCTTCCACCTCGTCCACGAGCGTCCCGGATACATGACTGCGGCCCTTGCGCGATCTGCGGGCGAACCACAACGCCGCTACTCTTGCTGACTGTCTCCTTTGGCTGCGGTGCATGCGACCGCAGCACGTCCCATCGCCATTGCTCGGTCAAGGCCACTGCCCGATTCACGCTCGACTCGAGCCGCCGGTAAAATTGGTGGAATTCGGGCACCTTGGTGAGCGCGCCGCGGTGCATGGCTTCAATCAGTTGCTCGGGCGTGTCGCGGGCGTTGCTGTGGTAAATGGCCTGGACGCGCATCGACAGTTGGAGGGCAGAGTCAAAGGCGCCGAGGGAGCCGAGGCGATCGAGCACGTGGTGCGACAGCGTGTCAAGCTGGACGTGTTTGATTTCGAGCGAGTCAAAGAGGGAAAGGGCACGTGAGGGGGAGCCGAGGTGCAGGTAGAGCGACTGCAGGAGCAGTTTGAATGTATGATTGCTAGGGCTGTTGGCAATGCCTGTTTCCAGCAGGGAAATAGAGTTGAACAGGTGGTTGTGGAGGGACAAGCGTCGTCGAGGAGGTAGAGGACGGCGAGCAGAATAAAGTCGTCGGCGTGTCTCGGTTCGGTGGGCAGCAAGTCAACGTCCAACTCGCGCGCCGTTTCGTATTCTCGAGCCAGTGCCTCGAGCACGCCAGAATCAACCGAATCCAGTCCCAAGTAACGCCTCATCTTGCGCACGTTCGCCCCACGTGCCGTCGATTTGGGCGTCGCCTGCACCTCGTGTTCGACCTGGTGCTCCACGAGCTCCTTGTACGCGACAAGTAAGGTTCCACATCAGCGTAAAACACGGGCTTGTGGCCAAACTTTGACCAAAATGTGAGAAAAGCATCCGGGTCGCTGGATTCGTTGCGATGTGCGAGCTCGAGCGGCGCAAGGTATGCGCCGCGATCACGGTCGCCCGCAATCACTTGCATGCGTGCGATAAAGTCGGCGATTTGTGTGGAGTTCATGGAAAGGGATGCGGCCGCGTCGAGATACTTGCACCAGGCGAACCAGTCGTCGGGGCTATCCACACAATACATCATCGTGTGGTCAGCTGATGCACTAGCGTAGGCTGACGCAGCGAAAGTGACGTACTTTGCTTCCAACACCTCGCTTACCACCTCGACGGCCAGCTCAATATCGTCCTTGCTCATGGCCTCCTCTCCATCTTGCGCCTCCTCTTGCTTGACATCCAAATGCTCCAACAACAACCTCCACCTCTCCTCCTTGATATGCGGAATCCGCTCCAAATGCATATTAATTGCATCCACGCGCATCCTCGGGCTCGCCACCTTTGCAGCCTTGAGCACGTCCAAATACATGACGAGATGCTCATACGTCTGAATGCCGCCCTTGTCGGCCAAGCCACCGAGCTGCCGCACCGCCACGTCCAGCAACAACTGACGCTCTTGCGCATCGTGTGTGGCCTGTGCTTGCATGTACGTGAGCAGGGCGTGCCAGTGGGCGTACTTGAAGCTCGAACCGCCGAATTTTTGCTTGCATTTCACAACAAAGGCTTGTGCGCCGGCGAAATCCAGCGCGCGAATGTAGGCCATGAACAGCTGGTTGGCGAGTTGTTCGTCGTCCGGGTTGGACGTGTAGGCCCCCTTGTACATGGCGACAATGTCGTGGACTGTGTTGATTCAAAAAGACAGGCCCGGAATGGTGTCAGAGAATGCGCGCAGGACTTGTGCCATGTGTACATTGAGCGGCAACGTCGAGAAAGACACGGACCTTTACCAAGCGGGCGCAGCGTAAACATGAGTGCTTGCAACACAACCACATCTTGCGGGTGTTCATCGACGACCTCGCGGGCAACAGCGTAGGCGGTGTCGGCATCGCTCAGACGCAGGTGGCAGACGGCACCGAGCGCCTGCAATCATGTAAAGCCTATTGTCAGATTACCCCTCATGGCGATAAGTACCATTCCACGAATGCACGTACGCGCAACATTTGGGACCGCGGATACTTTTTCATGAGCTTGGCAATGACATTCAATGCGGCCTTGCTTTCCCACTTGTCAACGAGGTCTACTCACACGCACAGAACCAAGGTGGAAAACATGAGCTTACGATCACAACCAACCGACAACAGGTAGGACACCTACCGTAGACGGGACGCAGCTGCCAGTCGGGACACTCCTTGATGGGCAGGGACTTCTCCTTTTCCTTTGCGGCGGCGCCTACGGCCGCGCGAATGGCCGCGGGCGGGGCAGATGCAGGCGGTTTGCGACGCGGCGGCATGTCGAGTCGGGGTCGGATTGGTAGATCACGAGGCTGTCGTGGATGTGGTGGTTGTCTTTGATTGGGCCAGTGGCAGTGCAATATGCATGGGGGTGGTGCCGTGCAGTCATTCATTCATAGCGTGCTCCATATTGACTGATCATCATGCCTCCAACGCAAAGGCCGAACGTCGTTGTTGACTTTGCGCTGTGGTGATGGATCACGTGATGGAACACCCGTGGACGCACGCACGAAGGCACTCTCACACACACTAAAGCGATTCCAGTTCCAACGGACTCCAATTTCATTTCAATGCCAAATACAGTACTGTATCCACCAACAGACAACAATCCACTGCCGCAGCCATGAAGTACATTGTCGAACACCTCGAAGAGGACCTGCACGAATGGTGCCGGCTCGAGTACTCGCACATGCTCGACCACGTTGGCCGCGCCGAGCCGGCCAACCTCATCTTCACCAACATGCACGCGCCCATTGTTGCCTCCTTGACGGCTGACACCGGCAAGCATCCGCACCTCGAACGTCTCCGCGGATGCTTGCCCACGTCAAAGGACGTGACTGAGCTCGGCATCCCCTTTGACCGCATTTGCTTGCTCGACATGGAAGCCACGCAGGAGTTGAGTCCAGAGGACGCAGACAAGTTTGATTACATGTTGTTTGGTGGCATTTTGGGCGACGGGTATGAGAGTGCGGATCGCACGTCGATTTTGCGAAAGCTCGGGTTTCCCAGCCGGCGGTTGGGCCCTATTCAAATGACCACGGGTACATATGCCGCGTTTCCCGATTTTCTGATGAGTATTCATCTGCCAGCCGCTGATACTGACACCAACTGAGATGTTGTGTAGATACCGCCGTCATCACAACACACCTGATTCTCGAAAAGAAGCAGCCGCTCGACACGATCGAGTTTTGCGACTTGCCCGAAATCAAGTTTTCAAAGCACGAATCGGTCGAGCTCCCCTACCGGTACATTGGCAAGCGAAACGCAAAGACGGGCAAGCTCGAGCCCATGATGGCGCCAGGCATGTTTGAAAAGCTCAAGCGGGATAACGAGGAGGACCTGTTCAACTTGAACATGAACTGATGTGTGTTTGTATACTATGGTCAAAATAACATCTGAGCGACATCAACCGTTCGGCTTGGAGCCGTCGTGGAAGTTTGCCATGATGCTCGCACGCTTTGGCCAATAACCGCAGCCGTCAAGGTCCATTGTGGTATCAAGAGCGACAAGTATCATAGACCACTCGGATCCCACAATTGTCTCACGATGCACCCGTAAGCTGATGAGTCGGTCATCGTGGACGCGACGAAATCCTCTGGATAAGCAACCCAGGTGTACCTCCTCCCAGCCGCATGGGGGGGGGGGTCACCGAGTCGGTTCCAGAGCTCACAGAGTCCGAGTAACGGCAGCTGAGATGCAATACAATCGTCAAACTGTCAAACTTGGCGCTGATGCCTGTCTCGCGCGGGTTCGCACGACAGACAACTCATACATCGATCTCAAGGTGGCCGATGGAAAACTCATGACGGTCTGTCATCATGCCTTTGCCGATGACACTCGGATGCCCAGACATTGTCATGCCGTCTGCTCCTGCTCCCCCTGCCAACATATTCCCAGCAGCAATTCCCAAAGTATGGAAAGAAACAGGATTCCAATCTGCCAACGAGGTGGCCGGAATACGTCAAGCTCTGCTTGAAAAGTGCCAACTTCACAACAATGAAGTTGCGAGAGCTGCCAGTTTAGGCGGCCATCAGGTGCCCTGATAGGTACGCCGTGACCGTGCACAAACGGGGTTCAGGGTCTCACTGGACATGAGGATGTGCTTTGCGTTCCAAGGTCCTTCGGCAACTAAATCAGTCGAGTTGGGCGAGCCTCGATGTAATGTTATCGCGGGCTACTACACGTCAAGCGAATCGGAGGTAATTGAGATGAAAGGGAAAGAGTTGGAAGCCGAGTACTCCAATAGACATCATTGTGCTCAAGGATCCTTGACGCAACGTGAAATAAAGTTGCTGTTCGCGCGGCCTCTACTTCAAAGCATCTATCTATCTCAAAATTGAACTGATTCAACAATACACAATCCTCCCCGTTCACGGAATTCATGAATGCTTTGCCGCCTCCTCGTCCTGATACGTCCGATGATGCTGAGCGAGCCGCACAAACAACTCTGTGAGCGTCAATTCGGCCAACGAGTAATCCGTGACTGCCCATCGCGCACGCATGTCGGTGACAAACCCGAGCATTTCGCCCAAAAACGCCATTTGCGCAACCACCCGTTGCTCGTCATCAATCTCCCCACCAGCAGCACCCTTGGTATTCTCAATCATGTCCATGGCGACCTCGATACTCGACTCGCCACGATGCACGACGCGCAACCTTGGCACAAGCACGTGGCCGGCTTGCGCCGCGACCTTTGCCTGAATGTCGGCAAGGGACTGATCAATCACTTGGGTGGGTGTTGCGTACGCAAATTGCATCTTGAGCATGTAGGCCGAGCCAAACAGCGACTTGAGGCGCGATGCCGACCCGAGGCACACGAGCGACCCGTTGATCATGATACCTGCGCGTTGCGAAAGCCGCTCGGCCTCGTCCATGTCATGGGTCACGAGCAGCACAGACATGTGCTTGTTCAGACGTTGGACCATGGACCAGATGGTGCGGCGTGTTGCAATGTCGACGCCCGTGGTTGGCTCTGGAAACCCATTGTTAGTTCCGCGGTCCAGTATTCCAACAACGAACACGAAAAAGGGAAGAAAGGCGCACCATCCAAAATCACCACAGCGGGGCGACCCAAGCATGCAATAGCAATGGTCAACCTGCGCCTCGTGCCTCCCGAAAGCTCCTTGACCTTGCGATACCTAAAGTCCTCAAGCATGGCGTCTGCAATTGCCTGGTCGACAGCCGCGTCCACCTCCTGGGCAGGCACGCCCTTGATGGCGGCAAACGCAACCAAATGATCGCGGACAGTGAGTTCCTTGTACACGTGGTCGTATTGTGGACACAGGCCAAACAAACGTTTGACGCCTGGATCGTTGGGTTGCTTGCCGCACACGGTGGCGGTGCCTTGAGTGGCCTTGAGTTGGCCCGTGAGAATATTGATTGTGGTTGACTGTGTACACACACGAACAAGGTGGGATGCATCAGTGAAACTGGGCGACAAGCCGCATGAAGCCGAAAAAAAGAAAGGGCCAACCTTGCCCGCTCCATTGGGACCCAGGAACGCAAAACACTCGTTCTTCTTGACACTGAACCACAAATCATCCAACACCTTGTGCGGTCCTGTCCTTGCAGTGCCAGGGAACGTCATGCTCAGCCCTTCAATGCGCACCACATCGTCGTCGGCATGTGCACCCGACCGAATGCGTTCCTTTTCGGCCGTCAAGTGCGGATCCCTCGGCACACCCGTCGCCTTCATGGCTTCCTCGTCGTCCTCATCGTCCTCGTCATGGCCGTTCTTTGACTCGCCACGCGTACCGCCCAATGAGAGCCACGATGGTACCCACGAGCCGCCCACCGAGCCGCCAAGCGGGTCGCGCGACGCGGATTGCGCGAGCAACAATGTGGACGCGAAAAACACGAGCGCGTGGCTGGCGAGAATGCACAGCGTGAGCGAGTAGACACTGCCCGAGTTGGGGGCAAACGGCCGGTATGACGTCATGTCGGTGTTGGCAAGCACCATTTCCAGGAAGCACTTGTTGAGGGCAAACGATGGCAGTAGGATGTACAGGATGGTCGTGGTCGTTTGAGGAAGCTGTCAAGGACATGGATAGCGATGGGTGTCAGTGTGTGCCCACATGGCGATGTAAACGAAAACGTAATACAACGTACCGAGGGAATCTTGAGCAAATGGGTCATAATCTGCGGTCCAACGGATCCAGCAATGATCAACAGGAACAAGACCGAGGGGACCAGTTGCTTGTCATCAAATGCAAACGACAAGGTGGCCGATTGCAGCAACACAACAACTGTGAATCCAAACAGGAGAATGACCGTGTACCCGACACTCATGTACTTTGCGCCCAGAAAGAAGAAGGCAATCATGGCAAGCCCAATGCAAATCATGGCCAGGTACACGGCAATGGTCGACAGGTAAAAGATGGACGGCGACAAGCCGTTGGTGACAAAGTAAGCAAACTGGCCTTCAACGCGCTCGACCGTCATGTTGCGCGTCGCGGCCATGAGCAGGAAGAAGCTGTGGATGAATCACAAGTGAAGCGATAAGGACATAATTAGATGAGCACAGGTAGGATGATGTGTCGGGGAACGTACATGGCCATGACGAGCAACGGCGGCGCAAACACGGACAAGAAATTGACTGCCTCGGACGGATGCACGCGATACGGAATCAATGTCCCATTGACTTGAATCGACCACGGCGGCGCTACAAGCTCTGCACCCTGCGGATCCCGCTGATGTCGCTCCACCAGCTGCCGAGCAGTGCGTGCGTACGACGACGCATTGAACGACTTGACGAGCTCGTCCAAACGCTTGAGCTCGTCGTCCGTCAAGGGAACGGGACCAAAGTCGCCTGGTCCAGTGGGAATAACGGCCTCTTTGCCGTTGGACGGGCCGGGTGGGCCGCTGGCACCTTGAAGCGCGGCCGCAACAAATCCCGGCCCTGCATCTTTGTCTTCGGGCATGGGTGGAGGTGGGCGAACGTTGAATCCAGGGTCTTGCAAGACGCCGGCCTGGGCAATGGTTGCGACTGGCGGGACGTTGGCAGTGTCAATGGGGCCAGGTGGGAGCGTGAATTGCATGCCGTTGAGGACCGCATTCATCATGAGCTGCGGAATGTTGAGCGACCATTCGAGCAAGTTTGGGTTTGGATTGAGAACAATGGACCAGTTGAGCGGCGCGGAGGGCGAGGTTGGTGTTGGTGCAGAGTGCAGCATGAATCCACCAAACGGCGGAATGTTTTCGCGACGGACCTCCTCACGCTTTTCGCGGTAAAACGTGGCATACTCGCGAGAGAGGGCTTGCAAGTCGGGCATGGAGTTTGCCTTGTGCCAGTTTGGCTTCATAAAGTAGGGCATGAGCTTTGGCTGGAACTGCATCAAGCGGGTAAACCGTTGTGCGCGCAGGTCCATGATGGTCGCATTGGCACCCGTGAGGACTTGCTTGACGGCCCATGGGTCTGCAGATCCACCAGCAACGTACGAAGGTGCAAACGTGACGAAATGGTGGTAGGGCGACGGGTTGTTGACCTTTTTGGCGGAGTAGACCGAGTCGTCATTGGAGGCAAGCCAGAGTAGCACAGAGCAGAAGAGAACCGGGAATCCAAGCAGGGGAAGCGCCGAGATCGGGTCCGACTGGAACATTCGCACACGGAGCCGAAACATGGCTCGGAACTGGGCCCATCGCGATGCGGAAGCGAGAGTGGGCGGATGAGCGGCGGAACCACTACCGCTGGCAGCAGCGGCCAGGGAGGTGGTTGCTGAGTGCATAATGATGGGATGTGTTGCAGTCTGCGATTTGGGGAGTCAAACCTCCCTGACGTGGCAAGTTGAGGACTGTCAGACAGAGATACCGACGGGCGGGGGGAAGATTGGTCGGACGGGTAGAGGGAGTCTTTATGCTAGGAAGGCCTCACTTGGCATGCATGGCGCTTGGACTCGAGCCTGGCCCAGGTCGTTTCCCTTTGGATCCGCAGCTTGCAGCCGCTGGCGGGAGAGATCGCATTTTGTTATCAAACGCCTGCACCGCGGCTGCCAGCAGCGCCAGCTACCGCTGCACACAACCCCAACCAGGGGCACATACTTGTTGATGCATGCGTGTGCATGTGATCGATTGCATTGCGTCGTGTTAGTAATGTAGTGGTTGCATGGAGTAGCCGTTCACGATTGAAAGAAATACAATCATCTCGTGAGCCGGCGGTGCCCATGTGACTGCCAAGTATTGCTGCCAGCCGTGGGCTGAAACGTTGGCGATGGCCGTGATTGATCGACGTGGGATGAGCGCGCGCGAGACGTGCAAAACTAGTTTGGGGTGCACACACTCACGGCGGCAACATCCCCTGGCGCATGTGGGCACGGATGGGCAATTTGAAGCACAAGTGAGTCAATAATCGGATACATCACATGACAGCCATATGCCCTTCCTCGGTACTTTCAATCGTGATCTTGCAAACCAACGAACCAAAACTGGGCAGTCAGGAGATCCCCGTCTCCTAACCAGTTTCCGTCCCTCTTGATAGTCCAGTCTTGCCCACACCAATATCAAAAATCATTCCAATCCAACTTCCTGACGGATGCCGCCGACCCCTTTCCATTCCCCGCCTTGCCACCCGCCCCCGCGCTCTTTGCACGCCCCTCGGCACTTGTCGTCGTGGCCTCCACCTCGCTAGGGCCCTTTGCCCCACCCCCCTCTCTTTGCTCGCCATTCCCCACCCTCGGACTCGACGCACCACTTTGCGCCGCGCTCGAAGCCTCGCTCGACAAGGACACTTTACTCACCTGTTCCCAAAAATCATCATCGTCTGCATCCATTTGCGGTGCCGGCACGGCATCCTTGGCCGTGGCCAAGAGATCAATCCACGACCCGGAATCCATGCTCATGCCTGAAGACGCCGCCGCCGCCGCTGGAGGGGTGGGCTTTTCAAGCGCCAACGACGCCGTCAAGTCGCCAGCCACTGCGTCCGTCACGTGCTTGGGCGGCGAGTACCCTGGTGGAGACGAGAAATCCGGTTGTGGGTTGGACACGGCAATCAGGTTGGCAGGTAGGTTGCGTTTGGATGGCGAGGTCGACCCGGGACGTGCACCCGTTCCTGCCGCCGTGGGCGCAGCCGTTGGCGCAGCCGCTGCAGGTGTGTTGACGAGAATCGAAAACGGGTTGGCGTGAATGTACTTTCGCACATCCGGAGGGTTGACACGCACAAGCAGCCTCAAGTAGGCCGCCAAGTCAAGCAGCACCGTGTCGGCCATGGGCGCGGCAAGTGGATTGATGAGATCAAACGAGGGCAGCACGAGGGCGTTGGCGGCATTGAGCCGCGCCTTGTACAGCGAGTCGTCGACGATCAGTGTGCGTTCGGGGGTGTAGTCGGGAAACGCTTTGTAAATGGCGCCCAAGTCCTGGAGAACCACAAAGGGGGGAAGAGTAAGAAAAATCAAGGAGCATACATAGAGACGGAGGGAGGGCAGTTGAAAGTCTACCTTGATGGTGGCCCACGGCGTCTCCTCATTCTGCACGGGCGTACACTTTTCACGGCCCCATACAAACTTGAACTGGCTGTACGTCTTGGATCCGAGCACCATGTCAATGAGGGTTGCTGCATTCTTTGCAGTGGCCGAAGTCCATACGGCAACGTCCAGCTCAGGCATGGCTTGCACGTAGCGCACAAACTCGATGGCGTGTGGCCGCATAAACACGGGTTTCTTGGCAACGGTCCCGACTTTGGCGGGAAGCGGATACCCGGATTTTCTTGCTAGCTGAAACTCTTGGTGGTTGAGCCGGGTCATGAGACACCCGTTGAGGTCTGTAAACAAGATGAACTTATGGTCAGTTGGTGAGCGTTCGCCCGAAAAACGGTGAGACAATGCGAGTACGAACCGAGGATGAGCAAGGTGCGGGCTGACTTTGTTGCAGCAGCTGCTGCAGTCGCAGCCGCACTTGCCGTTGCGGCCGCAGCAGTGGGAAATGCAGACATGGCGCGTTGCAAGGCCAGCTCGAGTTGGTGGTCAAAGGCAATGACGGGATATTCGGCCGGTGGACCAAATGCAAATGACGAGCAATCTGTCTCTCGACTCAAATCGGTGTCGTTATCGTGATGGTTTAGGGTGGGACCACGGTTCTTGTACTTGTCGCGCGGCCGGCCGGTACGCTTGCGTTTGATAGGGTCTGAGTGCTGCCGGTCCGAGAAATCGTCGTGGCGAGAGCGGAAATGAGAGCGGGGATGGTGGCGAGAGCTGTGGTCGTAGCCTTGATCGTAATCGTGCCGGCGCGGGTGGTGGTTTTGACGATGGCGGTGGGAGTGGTAGTCGGGTGATTGGTGGCGGCGGCGTCGTGAGTGCGAGCGAGAACGGGAACGAGATCGGGAGCGAGATCGGGAGCGAGCCCGGCGGCAGGACCGGGAACGTGAATGTGAACGTGAGCGTGATCGAGTGTCGTAACGGGACTGTGACCGTGGCGACGTGGACCGTGAACGAGAGCGGCGTGCAGTGGATCGACGGTCAGTGTCGCGGCGGTGGGATGAAGAATGTGGAGGCGGAGGACTGTTCTGGCGAGCGTGGAGGTTGCGCGCGGAGGTGGAGGAAAGTGAGTGTCGGTTGGTTTGATTGGTGGTGTGTTGAGGGCGGCCGTGAAGGGCAACGGTGCGACGGATGGCAGGGTTGGGATTGCGGCCCTGGGGTGTTTCGAATTGAGGGTACGAGTGGTCGCCTGCAGATTGCTGGGGGTAGAGTTGATTGTATGCGTTGTGGTGATGATCAGAGTACTGACGATGATGGTGTGATTGGTATAATGCGTGGTGGATGGGTTGGTCGCCTCGGTCGTGCCAATGATGGTAGTCGGGGTGACCGTGACGGTAATGATACTGGTGGGGATGGGGATACTGGTACTGTTGTTGGTAGTGGTGCTGGTGCTGATACTGGCACTGGTACTCGTAGCCGTAGTACCCGGCTGTGGCAGGATATGGGTAGTATGAATAACCCCCTCCGCCACAGTCACCATAGCGGACGCCCGCCTGAGTCTGCGAGTAGGAGTGCCAGTGCCAGTGCGAGTGCGACTCGTGGGAACGAGGGACTGGAGCTGAGCCAGAGCCAAAGCCAGAGCCACCATTCCGTAAACCATCATGCGAATGAGAATGAGCAATCTGGGAGGGCGAGACAGCCGCATGGCCATCTTGGTCATGAGGGGACGGATCCTGGGTCTGGGTATGGGGTCGACGACTGTCCATTGCGAAAAGTTGCTGCTCGTCTGGTTCCCGACTGGCCAAGCGGTTGTCCATCGAGACAATTGGATCCGGATTGCATATATGTATGTACCGGTATAGATATTACACAATGGCACCGATGATTGGCTGCCGATCATGAAAATTGAAAATCATCGATCATTCATGGTCGCTTTATTCTCCTTTTCAAGTTCACGCTCCGCTCCTTCAAGACGGGCCCAGCCTTGGCATGATTCCCGGACAGCGTGAACCGAGACACCCTATGGATCCATATGCATAACTATACGCATAAGCAGCCCTCTGCATTCACACCTTGTTGACCCGCCATCGCTTCTTGCCCAACCACCGAATCATCATGTCCCGTCCAGCCGGCGTCAAAAGTCCGTCGTCCGCACCCACCCGTCATCTGCCTGCCTCTGACCGTCACTCGATATGCTGACTCTCCTCGACATTCATATTCGTGTCTTACCCAGCGTATGTTTTTGCCTCAACAACCACAACCTCCTTTCCCCATTGCCAAGCTTATGCATAAGCCATTTCAACTGACTCGCCAACTACTGTGGACCACCACCACCCACCTCACGCCACGCGACCCTACTTCTACTTTTCCAGTGTAATCGGCCTGGCATTTGCCTTTGCGACTGGCTTTCTCCTCGTCATCTTGGCGTGTGCCTTGTACAGCAATTGGCTACCTCTTCTCGTCGGTTCGTCGATCTCTCGTGCTTCCAATCCACTGCAGCTCGGGTCATGGCTCACAAACGCCGCCAATTTGGCCGCACTCCCAAACAGTCTTCACGTACATCCTCGCACCGCTGCCCAACATGATCTGTGCACGTTGTACCGGCGCCGACGACGTCTTTTCCGACAGCCCGTCCAGGTTCGTTGGCGGGTTTCCGTCTCGTCCCCAATCATGAGCTTAGTTGGAATAGCCGGCTGAGATGATAACTTTGTTGGCTGTTGTCCCATGCGTGCCATACATAGCGGATTGCGCGACGCTGGATACTTTCTCACGTCCTTTCTCGTCGTCACGGGCTTTGGTGTGTTCCACTCGTTTCTCTTGCACCATGCCAACTATATTTTGATTGACATCGCCCCGCCCCTTCCTCCAGGTCTGCCTATTGCACTCACCCGATCCTCGATTGTGCGGCTCTCTTTTCTTTTCTTGTCCTTTTTTTCACATTATTGGCTCTGGGGATTCTCATTCCGCTGTTTGCGCCACCCCTTCCTCTGCCCCCAGATTCATCCTGTCGCCGGCTACATGTCGGTCGCCGGCGGGATTCTCGTCTATGGCACCATTGTCACTTACACGCACTTTTTCTCTGCTCGCGAGGAATTGACCATCTAGGCGCTCTTGACTGTCCTGCTGCTGTTTCTGTAGCAGTTTGTTGTTGTACATATATTCTGTACATATACATCTTCATTGTTTCCTGGCAATATGGAGCAAGTCCATGCCACTGGGCAGCGGATAATTAGAAACAGATGATACAGCAATGATGATTACATGTAGATATCGAGTAAAGAGTCGGGAAGGGGGGTAAAGAAAAAAGAAAAAGAAAAAAGGAAAAGAACAAAAGGTCTGTCTACTCATCATCACTCTCATCCTCCGAGATATCGTCGTCCTTGTCGCCGGCATTGGCGTTTGCCGTCACCACGGCATTCATGTTCAAATCCAACACAACGCTGCCCCTTGCACCACCCACAGCCAACACGCCCTCTTGCTCGGGACACCACGCGCACGAAAACAAGGGACCCAACTGGGGCATCTGCCTCGAGTGCCGCAACGCCGGCTTGCCCGAGCTGACATTCCAAATCTTGACCGTCTTGTCTGCACCCACACTGGCCAACGTGGTGCCCAAGGGGGTCAACGATACACACGATGCCGATCCGCCAGAATGTGCACTTAATGTCCACACAGGCTGAGCGGCGTTGCGCAAGTCCACAAGCACAATGTGACCGTCTTCCGTCGACACATACACTTGCGAGTCTGCTCCGGGGACCGTGTTGAAGGCGGCCGATTCCGGGTCGGCCGTCAACTTGCACGTGACGAGCTGGTCGGGCGTGCGCGTGTCAAAGAAGCGGACCGTGGCATCGTGTCCGCCCGTCAACAAGCACGTGGGTGCTGCGGGGGCCCATTGCGTGATGCACACCTTTGCGCCCGCAACGTGCCCGGGCTTTGCTGCCGGCTTCTTGGCCGCCTTGGCATGCGGCGTGAAGGAGCGCACTGCCGTCAACGTGTCCAAGTCCCAAATCTTGACGGTGGCATCGGCCGACCCAGACGCCAAAAAGTTGCGATGCGCCTTGTTCCACGACAGGGCAAGCACCGCGTCCACGTGAAACTGGTCGTTGGGCGTGCGCTTTGCCGCGCCGCTGACCTTCTTCTTGCCGAGCTTGCCCGTGGCCGCATCGGTTTCCCGTGGGGCACCCAGAACGGCCAATGGCAGCATGGCGTCCACCACATCCACGTCCCACAACTCAATGTCGGGCGCAAATCCGGCAACCGCAACAAAACTGCCGCGATCCGTGCCGTCGTGTGCCGTCGACTTGAAGGTAGTTTGCGACCCGGGCACATAGTCGAACCATTCGACGGCCAGCGGGAACGTGGGCAGCATCACGTCGTGGTGCGTGTACAAGTTGGTGCCGGCCACTTGGTCCTCCGAGTCGGACAGATCGTCGGGCTCGCCCTCGAGCACTTGAAACTCGAGCTGCGAAATGTCGTCAGCAGTCGTGGCAACAACAAGCACAGAGTCGTAGGGGGCAATGGCAAGCGCTTCTTCTTCTTCGGCACGCTCGGCTTCGTCGTCCGACACGTTGGTCACATAAGGGTCCTCGGTCGAATCGTCGGCCGCGTGGTACACCATGGACTTCATGTTGGAAAAGATGTTGGCGGCTAAATGTTGTAGAACACAGACCGGTGGTCAAGATCAATGGAGCCAAACAATTCAATCAACGCCGAGCACAAGAGAAAAGAAAAAAAATCGTACTCTCAATCACATTCTCGGGCTCATCATCATAACCATCCAAGTTGTACTCGGACAAATCATCCGGGTTCTTTTCCTTGACATCCACATCCATACCATCGTCCTCGTCGTCCTCTGCATCCTCGTCGTCATCCGACCCAGACTCGTTCCCACTCTCCATATCCTCGTCCTCGTCCTCGGCATCGTCCTTGTCGGCCGCCTCCGCCTCGGCCGCGCGCGCACGCTCGAGCTCGGCCATGGCCTCCTCGTGCTCAAGGCCTGCAACCTCGGCCATGCGCTTGAATTCCGCATCGTCCATGGCGACGCGGCGCGGGGTCGTGGCGCAGGCGCCGCGCGGGATCCATTTGAGTGATGAAATCATGGTTGCGTGTGCGTTTTCGTGCGTGCGTGCGTGCGTTGTTTTTTTTTGGACGGCGCGCAAGCTTGTGTGTGCGATAGGACTGCAATTGCTTGCACTCGTTGGTTCATCTGGCGGTGGCTGTCGTTGCGATGCCTGAACAGAACAGGATGCATGCGAGCCAGGCCGCGCTCACGTGACTGGTCTCCACGCTTCGGGGTTCGCGCTTTTCTGTTCAAGTGTCTCTCGCAAGGAGTCATCAATGGAGCAGAAAGAGACTTGTATTTATCCATCAACGCTTGCTCTTTTGCTCTTCTAATCATTCCCAAGACTCATCATCAACCTGTTTATCCTTTTCATCCATCATTTGACGCACGCTGGCAAAGTCAAACTCGACCCCCGACTCGTTTTCCCACCAATCCAGCACATGCTGATTTTTTAGTGTGCCAGAGTCAAAGAGTCAAGACCTTGATTATCAATGCGTATCCACACATGAACTCGGTATTAAGACATTCAACTGCTGCTTCCCTTGTTCTCTTGCCCAGCCTCCTCCCTGCTTTGCTGCCTTGCACGATCCCTGTGCTTTGCCTTGACCTTATTCGACATGTTTCTGACCTTGTACGGATCCAACCGAAAGGCAAGCATGAATCCTGGGCAACGCAAATAGGGATAGCAAAGTGTAAACAACCGTACAAAGATACTTGTATCATAACCATACTATACAATGGCTCCCCAAACAACCCAATAGACACCTCAAGAGGATTCCGCACCCTTCTTTTGCCACTCCTTGAGCTTAGCCACCCGCTTGATCTGCACATTCTTCTGCAACATGTCTGCACGCTCAATGCCCCTGGCTGCAGCCTTGCCAAACGCCGACTCTGCCTCATTCCAGCTCTCAACGGCCTCGGCCAACTTGTCGGGCAAGGTCATTTGCGACGCCGCGGCATCGGCCACACACCCGAAATTGAACCAGATCTCGCCATGGGCCTTACGCTCGTCCTCAGACATGGGATTGCCACTCATGGCCTTGTGTGCCTTGGCCGCGCGCCGGTACAGGTCCATTGCGCCGGCAGGGTTCTTTTGAATGAGAAAAGTCACGTTGGCCATGTTGATGAGCGTGTCCGGGTGCTCGGCAAGATCGAGCGATTGCTGGTACATGCGCAGGGCGTCCTCGGGCCGGCCCATTTGCAGGTACACGTTGCCTGCATTAAACAGGGCTTCGGCGGTTGGATGCAGTTGGATGGATTCCAAGTACTTTGCGAGGGCCAGATGCGGCTTGTCGGCTTGAAGGGCTTGGTTGCCTTCGTTGAAAAGAGAAATGGCTTGGTCGGTTTCCTTGGGTCCCGTGGCGGTTGCGTAGCTCTGTGTCTTGGTGGCGAGCAAGGATGCGCCATGGGTGAGTGCAGCGACACCAGCAGCCCGGCACATGAAGACCTGGAGGACCGGGTGGCGCACGGCCGACATAGCCGGTGCCGTTGAGGTGAAAATGCGGGAGATGGCAGTGCGGTACATGGCGGTGTTTATTTATCGGCAGACTGTGGTGAGGAATCGCCATAACAATAATTGTGTCTGGCATCATGTAATGGTCGATACCGCTCAGAGTCTGGCCATGCATGATCGACCAACGAAATGGGCCACCGATCACATCATTGAAAGTGTCCGCACACCCGGAAAACACGCAAACGTCAAGCATAAGAGATTCATTCCCATGCTTCTTCAATGACCGATGTGTGCGACGCTCTTGTGCACAACTACGCCTCTGCCGAGCAAATGACACCATAGCTTCTGTTTGCTGCAATCATGAAATCGTACTCCATGCACTCTGTCACTCATGCCAGCCTGGTGCCATTGTCACTCGCCGTGATGCTCATGGCGGCACTGGTCACGACTGCACATTCTCAAGCTGCTCACCCACACAACGACCAGCTCGTGGCGGCCTTGGTCCCGCTCATTCCACAAACCGAGTTTGCAATCACTGCACGCCGCTTGGACGAAGTTGCCGTTGCTCCTTCGGTCGCCGTACGCAATCCCCAGGTGCTTGTGTCCTTTGCCTATACCTCCTACCTCATTCCCAATTGCCATCCGCCTTTCCACAGGATCAGCACGTATCCGCCTTCTCGTCATCTGGTCCATCGTTTCACGCCGCGTCCATCGCCGACACGTTACGCTCCGTGGGCGCGCTTTCCCATGAGGAACATGTGTCTGCCGTTGGACCCTCGCACATTGCCGAAGCCTCGCTCTTGGACACGGTGCTAGCCAACGACCACTTGTACGACTCGTTTCATTCGCCCATGGTGCTTGTCCACGACGCGTCCGACCACCGCGACTACTTTTCCGGCCCATCAGACAAGTTGTTTAGCGTTGGGGATGGGGCTGGTTTTGGCGAGGAGGAGGCGGTGGATGCAGAGAGGTGGGAGAGCATGGTGATGGAGTTAGAGGAGGGCGACCAAGAATGGTGAGAAGGCAGATAATGGACGGCTGGACTTGCAAATGCTCCTCTGCTGCAGACTTCAATCATTTTTTTTTTCTCTTCAACTCTGCTCAAGTGCTCCTGGCCAATGAATCAATCATTTCGACGAAATACATCCTACTTTCAAAACTTCCTGCCATTTTTGCCGCCTTTACCGCTCATCAACCGTAATCGGTTCACTTCCTGACCACTCGAGGACCGACTTTCGCTCCCAACAGTGTCCCTGTACTCACTTACCAGCTCGACTCGCACCTCAACTCCACTTCTGACCTCCCATCCGTCCCCGCCATATCCATCGTCATACGTTCCCAATTGCCCGACCGTCGCCGACTGCCGACTCATGGCACTTTCCTGACCTCCCTCCACGCCAGGTTCCCACGCACTCAACGCCAATGTCCCAGCATCGCGCTTGTTTGGAACATGGCGACGCAAAAGCACGGCGTGCCTGACCTCACGTGTCGCCAGGAACAGGCATAGGAAAACGATGCGGCCTGAGAGCCAGCCTGCGCACACATAAAGCACGGTGGGCAGCACATTGGCGATGGTCACTGCCGTGATGGCGAGGAGTGTCAGGACGAGCAATCCCAGCGCGAGCCGCAGGTGCGAAAGGCATTGTACGAGGCGGTTTGTGTAAGCGTTCGTTGCGACACTGGTGGTGGTTGCTGTGGGTGCTGGGACTGTTGTACTTGACCTTGTCGTATCCGCATCTTCAGTGGCAGTAACAGATGTACTAGTGCGACTGATGCTGAGCGTCAATGGATTCAAAAGCCCCGACACCATTCCCTTTGACACGCTTTTCACCAAGCTGCTGACATTCCCACCGCCAGTGCTGCCGGCTGCCAGCAATGATCCGAGCGGCCGCTCACTGCTCCTCGCTTGGCCGCCTGCTCCTCGACCCATGACCCGAGTGGATTCCGACCTTTGCCTCAACATGGGCAGGAGTCGCATGATCAACACGGTGGATACAAGTGCCACCAAGATCAACACGGCAAACCACGTCGCATACACTGCATTGGCCCACGCACGCGCCCAAACCTGAAATGCGAGTCCCGCGCCGCTCAACTCGCGGTCAGGCGTCACCAAGTGCACGCGAATACCTATGTTGGCCGTCATGACCACGCCCGTCAGCACGGTCAGAATGCCGCCGAGAATCGGAAACAGGTAGCGTTTCAACCACTTGCCCGCGCGCCGGTGATGCATCAAGCTCAGGTCCGTGTAAGTTGCGAGAATCATGATCGGGTACATGGGGCACACGACAAAGTTTGCCAGGTCGAGCGCAAACAAGAGTTGGTTTTTTGGGCACATGCGCAGGTGGCTTTGCAGGCCATAGTCTGGCGGGCGGCCCGCGTAGCAGGTGGATTCAAGGGCAGCGAGCAGTGAGTAGGCTATCAGCCCCACGTGTGATAATGCGATAAACGACCACAGAAAGATGTTAAATGTGCGCCACCGCTCGTGGTGAGCATATTTGAGTTGCTGGCTTGTGGCCAGGCTCGACCTGGTGTGTTTGCGGCGGTCATGGACCAGGTGGTAGATTGGGTAGATGCAGAGGGGAAAGCTCACGGTCCATATCGCGGTGGCAATCCATGCGGGAATGGTGGGGTTGGGCATTGTGAGGAGGCTTGTATGGGGTCAATGTGAGTGGGCATAAATTGCAATGGCTACAGTGTATTCAGGCCAAATCCGCGATGTTCCAATGTACTTGGCACTCGGGACACGGTTCCAGGTACCAGAACGATTTGTTCTGTGTTGCAAGTGTTGTAGGTAAGCGAGGACAAGCAATCAAGCAGCGTGTGATGCCTCAGATGAAGTCACGTGACTGGCAATGCACTTTCTCTGTTGCTGCACGGTCTGCGGTCTGACTCTGTCGAAACTTGCGAGAATGCGCCGGCTGGATTCAGCTCTATCCATCAGTGACGACGGTTTAACTCACGAAAGCACTCAGCATCCACCACATTCCACCATGGTATGGACACGGCCATTCATTCAATGCAGAATTCAAAATGGAGCCTCATTGGTTGACGCTTGACCCCTCCTGGACCCGACCAATGCATTGTAGTCGACCCCCAACCCCAAGGCTTTCCCGCTCGCTGATGCGACCCTCACCAACACCATTTTGGACCTAGTCCAGCAGGCGTCGCACTACAAGCAGCTCAAGAAGGGCGCCAACGAGGTGACCAAGACGCTCAACCGTGGTGTGTCCGAGTTCATTGTCATGGCCGCTGATGCCGAGCCGATTGAGATTTTGTTGCACTTGCCGCTCTTGTGCGAGGACAAGAACGTCCCCTACGTGTTTGTGCCCTCCAAGGTTGCTCTTGGCCGTGCTTGCGGTGTCTCGCGGTCCGTCATTTCGTGCTCCTTCACCACCAACGCTGCTTCGGACTTGGTGCCCCAGATCAACACCATCAAGCAGAACATTGAGAAGCTCCTCATCTAAGCGTGGAGTGCAACGGCGTGCGAAGGAGTGTTGAATGGGGGCCGGAATTGGCGAGCGAGAGCGGATACACCTCGGATGGAAGTGTTCTGATGACGAGGTTCTTCACCAAACACATTTGTTTTGTTTCGCTTTCGGCTTTTCTTTTTGTCTCCCACCTCCTCTTGTATCCGAGTATCTCATGCCGTATTCACCAAGTAAGTAAACCTTGACTGTATTTTGACTCATGTATTTAACTGCGAGTATCTCTCTTTGAGCTTGAGTGCCGTGCCGCGTTGAAAATGGAATTCGTTGGCGGTCTGAGCTTTTCGACACAAATTGCCTGAGAGTGACACAGCCACAGCATGATGAGCAAGGACAATCAACAGAACGCCTCTCTGTCTCTCAGGGAATGTGCAACTGAAGCAGTCCCGCAATACAACTCCCGACGGATATTTACACACACGACACAACATCCACAATGTTATTCCCGTCGACCGCCGCCCGCCGCCTGCTCATGGCTGGCTGGAGCACCCGCCAGGGCATTGCCCTCACGCGATCCGTTGTTGGTCGCCGCCACCTGTCGACACCCGCAACCCAATTTGTGTACTCGCCCGCCGTGCGTGCGGCCCTTGACTCGCAAAAGCCCGTGGTTGCCCTCGAGTCCACCATCATCACCCACGGCATGCCCTTTCCGGCAAACGTCGACACGGCCCGCGATGTCGAGCGCATCATCCGCAACAACGGCGCAGAGCCTGCCACGATTGCCATTCTCGATGGCCAAGTGCATGTTGGATTGACGGACGAGGCGCTCATGCATTTGGGACAGCTCAAGCGGGATCAGGTTACAAAGACGTCAAGGAGGGACTTCGCGCCCGTGTTGGCACGCAAGGGCAATGGAGCCACGACCGTCAGTGGAACCATGGTGGTTGCCGAGAAGGCTGGGATTGACGTTTTTGTGACGGGCGGGATTGGTGGTGTCCATCGCGGAGCCGAGACGACGTTTGATGTCAGTGCCGATTTGACCGAGCTGGTGCGTTGTCAGAGCTTGTTGGCCGAAACGTGGGTGAGCTTCATTTACCGTGACTAACGTAAGGATGCATTATACATCTAGGGTCGCACGCCGGTCGCCGTTATCTGCGCCGGTGTCAAGTCCATTCTCGATATCCCGAAAACTCTTGAATATCTTGTACGTCCTTCATTTTGGGCAGGCTGATGACCGAAACTGACTTTTGGACGTCCCATCTAGGAAACCCAAGGTGTCACTGTCACGACCCACGCTCCAACTCCAGACTTCCCTGCCTTTTACACGCCAACCTCGGGCCTTGTCTCCCCCAATCACTCGCCCACGATCGGCGAATGTGCCTCCATCATTTACCACAACCGCGCGCTCAATCTGCGCTCGGGCGTCGTGATTGCCGTGCCCAACCCAGACGCCGCCGATGCAGATCTCATTCAACGTGCCGTCGACCAGGCGGTGCGCGAGTCGCATGAGCAAGGCATTTCGGGCAAAGATGCAACGCCGTTTCTGCTCGCGCGGGTGGCAGAATTGACGGGTGGAAAGAGCCTGGAAGCGAATATTGGATTGATTCGCAACAATGCAAAGGTTGGGGCGCAGATTGCGGTTGCCTTGGCGCGGATGCGGGTTGCGTCCGCAGGAGCCTCCCCAAGTGCAGTTGCATCCGCGTTCACACCGGCAACCAACAACAACGATACCAAAAACAAGAAGCGTCCTGTGCTCATTGGCGGCCTTGTCATGGATATCACGTCGACCCTCGCCTCTGCCGAACTTGTGTCTGGTTCGTCGTACCCTGGGCGTGTAACGCAAACACCAGGAGGTGTTGCACGCAACATGACGGAGGCGTTGCACCGTGTGTGCCCGGGGGCGAATCCTGTGCTTGTGTCGGCGACGGGTGGTGATGTTGCGGGTAGCATGCTGGTGCAGTCGATGGCCCAGCTTGGGTTGGCGACGCATGGCGTGATTCAGGCGTGTGATGCTCGCACGGCAGTGTATTCGGCATTGCACACGGGTCAAGGCGAGCTGGTGACTGCGGTTGCCGACATGGATATCCTCAAGTCGCAAGTGACGGCTGATCGTGCGTGCAAGCTTGTTTCTGAGAGCCGTGCGTCACTTGTTGTGGTGGATGGCAACGTGGATGACAAGGTGTTTGGTGCCGTTGTGGACGCATGTGCAACGTCCAAGGTTCCAGCGCCTGTGATTTTCGAGCCGACATCGATTCCGAAATCGACGGCGATGCCGTGGCTGCGAGGTGGGGTGACTTATGCGACGCCGAATACGGCCGAACTGGAGGCGATGGCGAATGCGTGGCGGGAGGCGCACAATCGGGCGTGGCCCGAGCATGTCAATGACGCGCTTGTGCAAGAGATTCCGATTGAGGGCGTCAAGTCAGCGACGCAGGCGGCGGCGGGCGACAATAACGAAGACGGTGGCATGGGGGTTCCCGAGCTGATTGATTCGGTCATGGGCTCGGCGCTGGTTGTTACGGATCGGATTCCACGGTTGCTCATCAAGTGTGGGGCCCAAGGTGTTGTGTACATTGAGCGGTTGACGCGGGATTTCCGCGAGCCCAAGGCGAGCTGGTCGATGGCGGGTGAGTTGAAGCCTTTTGTTGCGCACGCGTCGTGGGCGTGGGCAGGCGCGTTCAAGGCGCTGGCGTCGGATGCCATGTATGTGGTTGGGTGGAGCCGGCCGCAAAAGGGGGGTGTCAAGGTGAAGAATGTGACTGGCGCTGGGGATACGCTTGTTGGTGTGTTTGTTGGTGGGTTGAGCGAGCACGGGTGCGAGCTGGGACAGGTGCCAGCGATTGTGGCAAGTGCGAGGCGCGCAGCGGAACGGACGGTTGAGAGTGACTTGGCCGTGAGCGAGGAGTTGGGGCCAGATGTGTTTACAGGCGGCGCTGAGGAGGAGTCATCTTGAGTGTGTGAGTGACAGTGGCTGGGAAAAAAAAAAAGAATTGTGGTTGTTGTTGTTGAGAGACGGTTTCGATTGTGGCTCACATCGACAGGCTGCAGCACCTGTCTCACTTGACCACAGCATGGAATACCTAGCGAATAAAAACAGGGCAATCGAGTCTTTCACGGTTGACTTTCCGACGCAATGGGACTGATACAGACGACGTGAGGCGGACGGGGATGTTTGCCATTGATATTCGGCTCGTTCTCGCACAACGGATCATGAAAAATCGGTAACGGCAGCCGCGATTCATCCACCGAACAGGTGAGTCTCGCTGTGTTCGCATCAAGCATACAATGTTATCACACTATCACACTCTGCTCGCTTTTGTGCGAACCATTTCTGGCGGTTCTTGATTGATGGGCTGTCGGCTGGATTGCGTCTAGCAGTGAGTAAGCGAGCGAGCGAGCCGATCAGAGCAGAATAGAGTGTTTGTTGTTTAGAGAGTGTTTGTTGTTTAGGTATCCGTCGACATACTAAATACTTGTTGATGGGAGACGATCACTGGCATAACAAGGTGTGATGGCCGAGTGGTCTAAGGCGTAGGTCTCAAGTTCCTATGGAGCAATCCGCGTGGGTTCGAATCCCACTCGCACCAAACTGTTTTTGGTTCTTGTGTGTGTTTTTCTGAGGAAAGTCATGTTTTTTTTTACCTTGCTGTCAGAGGTGCTCCCCACCCCCAACCAAGCCAAGCTGCAGGAGGTCCGCAAAAACAAGGGGTTGCTCGAAGCGCCAAAGTTCAGAGCAAGGGAATTGAAAAGCAAAAAGGTCCCGCCGAGGTTCGAACTCGGGTTACCGGATTCAAAGTCCGGGGTGATCACCACTACACTACGGAACCACCTTCTTGAATACGACTGAGTGCAGTCTCTTTATATACTCATAGATTCCACTGGAAAGAAAGGCGAGCTCGCACGCCAGACAGAATGCAGCGGCGAGAAGTAAGCAACAGCCTTTGTGTTTCATACAAGCGAAGTGCAGAAGAACAAAAGAAAAGGGGCTCGTTGGGAGGTGGAGGCCAAGTATCGATCTCGAGACCTTGGGATAACCACAAAATTTGCCAAAGTTTGTTCCCGGCGACAGAGACAACAAGAAGAAACAAAAAGGAAAGAAAAAAGGTTCCTGGAGCGAGTTTCGGCGTTGCAGGCAAGGATCGATCTACGGGCCTCGGGATAACCGCAAAACTGTTCCAAATGTGTTCTGGCGGAACATGTAAAGAATTGGGGATTTGCAGCCAACAGGGGTTATAGCTCAGTGGTAGAGCAATCGACTGCAGATCGATAGGTCGCCGGTTCAACTCCGGCTGGCCCCTTGACGAGGAGAAACATCAGTTCTTTTTGGTTTGGTCCTTGGAATGCGTTTTGCTCGCGGAAGGCGCCGATAGCTGATTTGGTGGCCACGGACAAACCTTGCTTTGGTGGACTTGGTGTGTTGGCGCGTGGCTTGAGACAAATGCACAGCTGGGGGTTTAGCTCAGATGGTAGAGCGCGCGCTTCGCATGCGTGAGGCCAGGGGTTCGATTCCCCTAACCTCCAACCTAAGCTGATGTATTCTTTTTTTGTGTCGCATTGCATTTTGATCGATGTCTGTGCCAACGGTCTTTTTTTTGTATTTTTATATTTTTTGCGTGGCCAGATCAACCATGTCTGCCTGCAGCTTGATTACATCCATTTGCATTGCCATACATGCTTCCCTGACCCCCCCCCATGGTCGCCCACTTTACGACTGAAGGGAAACAGGGGCAACGGGGGCGATGCCGCCCAGAATCGAACACCGGCCCGACGGAAGATGACATTTTTTCCCAAAACATTTTGGCCAAAATGAGCAAGGAGTATGCGGTGGCGAATTCTCGGCACCTCAAACAACAAGGTCCCGTGGCCCAATGGCTAAGGCGCCTGACTACGGATCAGGAGATCGGAGGTTCGAATCCTCCCGGGATCGGCTTCAGGCCGAATTGCCTTTTTGTGGTTTCTTGTTTCGGTACATGGTGTTAATACACGAGACGACAAGGTCTTTTTTTTTTTTTTTTTTTTTTTTTTTGAAGTCTTGTCATGCATTTCCTGGTGGGACAGACGGCGGATTTCCAGTCATCAGACGAGGTTGATAATGATGACGATGAAGCCTTTATGTACTCATGTCAGCACCAACATGATCAACGCACTCATGGCACTCCACAGGCGTCGTTTGTGGACCAGGACACACCAGCAAAGAACGCACCCGCATGCGCACGACAGCAACCCTGCTGCTGCCACTGTCTCGGCATACCATGTACACACCACCACTGCCAGCAGTACACCCGCACCGCACCGCACCGCACCGCACTGCACAGCCGGCCGGCCGGCCCATGGTTACGCTGCCACCCTCAATTGGCGAGTGATCCACGCAGAAAGCCGCTGCCCTCATGCAAAGTTTGCCAACGACCTCAAGTACTCGTCTGCGACCGTGCACCAAATCACAACCGTGATCGGTATATCGCCCTCAATAATGCCGCCGTACGTTTACGTACGGGTCCTCGACCGACCGCACTCACTCCCACCGCTTCTTGCAACACATCGTCCCGCTCCTCATCGAAGGCAAACCGTGACAACGTTGGCCCGTCATCCGACAGCGCAGGCCACACACCGCCACCGTAAGCACAGCACACATGGAAGGGGATGATGCCAACGACAAACAATCTGGTCATTATGTATATGTCGTTTGCTTGCTTGCTTGCTTGCTTGCTTGAACCGTATTGCCGCCTATACCTCACCCGCCTTGTCATTCTGCGTTCAGTCCAACAAGTTTGACCGCGTCACGGTTGCAAAGCGCGGGCAAATTTGACAAGAGCCGCGGCAACGGCATGGAGTATGTACTCGCGCACGGCATGCATCATGCATGGGGACGGGCGGCCTTGTCAACATGTTGGCTCCGGCTGCCGCCGCTCCCGTTCCAGCCAGGAAAACAACCCATCAGCACCAACCATGAAGCTGCACGTGTGGGGCAACCGCGCGCCAAGCGCCGTACGGCCGACGGCTCGTCGCAGTTCATTTGGCCTGCGTGGAACGAGCCCGGGCCCAAGCATCCAGTTGGGTTTCAAGCAGACGAACGGGCAATCTTGCTGCACGAAGCTGACAAGACGTACGCGACGCTCAACACCAAGCACCAGGCCAGACTCGAAGGACATGTGCAAGCGCAACACACACAGAGTCACCGAGGCCAATGAGCAGTCTGTTTTCTTTGTTTCTCAACGCCCGTGAATCTGCCTGCCGTGTCTGACTCTTTTGTCCATTCCAGGTTGCGCGTCGAGTACGGGTCGCGACCACCCCAAACCGATCTCCACTCCAAATTCGACCGGCAGCATAAGGGCTGCCAGTGTCAACCGCACTTCGAACACAGACGTTGCCGCCGATGCCGTCGCCAATGCGTCCGAATCTGCCGCGCCGACCCCACCTCTCGCCACTGCCCCCAAAGCCAAACGCGGTACCGGCAATCGCGGCAAGGGCAAACAGTCCTCTGCAGCAGGCTCAGCGGCCCCCTCCGCTGCTTGTACAGCGGCAGGTACAGCGGCCTCAGCCGCTCCAGGCGCTTCGACCAGCAGGCGCTTAGTCCAGCCAAATGAGATCTGGATTCCGCCCGTCGAGATCTTACGCGGCGAGGACGCAGGGACGGTCGCCGGGCTGGATTCAGAATTGGAAGAGGACGAGGGTTTGGACGCCAAGGCCGACCGCACGAAGGTAAGTACACATGTTTCTGCCCGGCCTGCTTCCTCCCACAGACGCCACCGCTGACACACACCGCTGCCTGCCTTCCATGTACTCACAGTCACGCAGCAGCGACCTGGGTCTGATCCAGACTGCAGGCAACTACGCTGCCGAGTACGCCGGTCGCAGGATGTACGGCAAATCCACTGCCAGGATGCAAAAACAAATCCGTGAGGATTTCAAAGCGCTCAAGGCCGGAAACATTTCCATGGAGCTTCCGACCGGCATGGGTGAAAAGTCTGGCTTCTTCTTCCTCGTACGCTTCGCCCTTCTCTTCTCTGGAAGCACGTCTCCACGTCTCTCGTCGTTTGTTACACCGACCAATCGCGTCTCAACATTCGACGAAGCGCTCTCGTCCCACGCTGCACAAGACTTGTCGCTCAGAGCATCATCGGTGCTCACCAAGAACTATTCTCTATTCTCAAAATTCTCACACCATCCGCAGAATCGCCATGGATCCCTGTTACGCCAAGCTGGTATGGACTGCCTTGCGGGCTCGTGGCCATGCATCAATGATGAAGGCTGCAAGCTCAAACTTGCGGTTCCCGACCGAAGCCCACGGCCAAACCGCACAACAACCCACGGCGGCGAACGAGTCGTCGCCGATGCACATGTCCACATCCGCATTCCTTCACCAAGGCATCTTCACCAACTTGTCCCCGACGTTGTCGGCATCACCCAGCCTTGACTCGCCCACGTCCGCCACCTCGGCCGACCCCCTCTAGCCAACCTCGGTGGCAAGCACAGCCAGCGGCGACGAGATCGACCCTATTGCCGTGCAGGTTGCGTCCATGGCGGAGCGCATCCCCACCTTGGACGATCTCGGCCGCCAAATTCCTGACCTGATGCGTAACCACTTCACTTTCAATCATGTGCATCACATGAACCTCGCCATGTCCCAACCGCCGCCGCCGCCGCCCCCAATGCCACAAACTGCGACGGGCCCGGGTTTATGCGATCGACCACCATATTGCGCCGCTTCTGCCATTCGTGAACCAAGAGCGGTCGTCGTTGGCGATGGTTTCAGCGTCGGCGTCTTCATCGACCGCGGGTGAAGGCGGCATGTCAGTGGGTATGAGTGCTGTGCAGTCGAGCAGTTCGGCTACGGCGGGGGCGGGCATGTTGGGTGTGGGTGGTGTTACTGGCGCCAGCGCGACACGGGAGGATGAGACGGGTCGCCAGTGGGAGTAGCTTGGCGGCGAGGCAGGAATGCGACTTGCACCTGCGACGGAAGGGTCGGGTTTGCCTGCTGGAATCGGCTTTGGTTTTCGTTTGTCGGCCGGCTCGTCGACGGCCCAGGGCACCGGCCAAATGGCAACGGTGATCACGCAAACGGTACACAATGTCTTGTAAGTGTCACTCTCCCATTCCTCTGCTCGCGGTTCTAACAATCGAATACGTGCTCTCCCCTCCTCAGTCGTTGCCGGGTTTGTCTGGTGTGGTGCAAGAAACAGTGCGCCAAGTGCCGCTGTCGTGTCTCACCATGCTTGCTCCGCCGCAACCGCCCACACCGGCACCCGCGCCAGCGTCATCAACGTTGCCCACGCTGGACGATACGAAAGGTGTCCACCTTATCCACGTGCCGTCGCTCTTTGTTTTCGGCTGCAAGTTTGGCGCGCCTGCTGCCACGTGCGCTCCCGTGTGCAAGCGGCATCAGAAAAACGTGCCAAAGGCCGTTGCCGCGGACCGGAACCTGTCGTACGCAATCGCGTACTTTCAGACCCTCGAGCAGACGCCAATGCCGTACAGCGCGGACGTGACGGAGGCCTTCTTTGCGCCGTTCGTCAAGGACGTGTATGGCATGGACGTGGACAGTGTCGCCGCCCAGGGCAAGATGCGGTCGGTTGGTATTACAACCGTCGCGGACGAATGGCGCAAGAATAAGAAGGAGTTGGCGTTGACCGACAAGCAGCTGCAAACTGCCGCGAAGGTGATTTATGGGCAGCATTTGGAGCAGAATGCTACGGTGTGAGCATGTCATTGTGCTCATTTGTTTGTCGGCGCAAGTTTGCATTGAGTAGTGTTGTTTTCTTCCTTGGCTCCTGCTTTTTTTGTTTGTTTTCTCTTGGAGAATATATAACTTTTGGACGTATTCCTCTTTCTGTGTCGGTATGTCGTGCATTGACATGCGAGGCTCGGTTTCTACCTTCATGGAATACGAGGGCAACAGTTTCTACATGTGCAGTGTAATGTATTACGTCGTGGATGACATGAGGACCATGCGAACATCGATGTACACATGCGTCGTATTGGTGACTGACCGAAGAAATTCTCGTTTGCAGGCAGGAAAGCAGGCGCTCGGATTAAACAGTTTCTGAACGTCCAGTACAATGCACTTAGTCGTAAATGACGTGATGTCCATGTCGCATGCAAGCAATCCAAGTTGCTGCCAGGAGAATGAAAGAAATGCGTTGCTGCAACGAAGATGGTCAAGCAAACATGACAACAGACGCGAGTCAAAGTGCGAACACAATCCACAGAGGTGTAACTCAAAGATATATATGGGGAAATGATACCGGAATACTATTCGGTACACTGGCTGCGGATGTCGAGGCTCGGTAGCCGTCGAAGGAAATGAGTCAAGTTGTATCTCCTTCGTACAGCGACCTGTGAATGCGCACATGCGATGTCAATCCAAGAAAGCATGACGACACCGTCCATTCTTCACATTGGTCTTCCTGAATCATCGTGAGCGTACATCCTCTTAGTTACTCTCCAACCGACTATTCAGCTAACTCTAAATCGTGAAACTCTGCGCGGACACATCCGTCCCACCCGCTCGCATCAACAATAATGTAGTGGATGGATGGGCGGGCTCGCAGGAGACAGTCCACATGCGGTCAATGGCTCCACGAAGTGATGCCGAGGAGCCGATTCTCATGCGAGTTTTGCCGCGTCTGTGGTGGCCTATTCCCAGACCGACGGACAGTATCCAAAATGCTCTGTATACCTGAGCATGAGACCGAACGCCTGGACGAAATGGCTCAATTGCGCGCCCAATTGTGGATCCACCGATGAGGAGCAAAAACGACAATGAAACAGGAATTTATTTTAAAAGATAACCGCATCTGCGTCTCATCCATCCATGGTACAGTGTAATTGTAGGAGGCAGTTCAAAAACAGACAACGGTTATCTTCCCGCGCCCGCGAGACGCTCGCCACATGCGAGCCAAACTCGACCGCCACCAACCAGCCAGCATACCCACGCTTCACGGGCAACGGTTTTCTTCCCGCACCCATGATGCGCTCGCCACACACGACCCAACCTCGACCACCCACGAGACTCTCGCCACACACACACGACGCAAACTCGACCACCACCAGCATATCCACGCTTCAAGGGCAACGGTTTCCTTCCCGCACCCATGATGCGCTCGCCGTACAGGACCCAAACTCGACCGCCAACGACCAACCAGCATGCCCGCCTCATCACGTACTCACGCCAACCTGCGGCGAGAAGTCTCTGACTGCACACCACCAATCTCGTACATGCCGCCAAACTCGTCTACATCGCTACCACCTGCTTTCTCGTTGGCCTCCGCGGAAGGGTTACGCCGACGCTTTGCACGGCCGCGTGACGCAACCTGACTGGCTAACCCGCCGCCCAGTAAGGTACGGATAGATTCAGCCGCTGCAATGTTGCTTGATGAACCACCCGCGCTCGCGTTTGCACCTCCAATTTCCTCGGACTCCTAGGACATGGATGCGTCCAGGATCCCACCGCCACTGGCTCCAATGCCCAATGCGCCAGGCGCCAACAACATGCCTGCCACGCGAGCGGTTGTCGGTGTCGTGTCATCCTCCTCGCTCGACGTCAATGCCATCACCTCGCCGCCATCCTCGCCCGACAATGGTATATCTTCCTGGGCCGCAAAGAATGCCGAGATGGTCGAGGGCGCGGGAGCCGCAGAAGCCGCAGGAGCCGTGGAAGTCTCGCGGGTTGCTCTGCGCGAGAGGGTCGGTTCAGTCGGCGTGGACGCCAAGATGCTCGGGAACGGATTGTTTGGCGGGGTCACGCCGAGGGTTTGAAACATGGACGCGCGAAGCTGTTGCCTGCTTCGCTCGACCGCTTCATGGTATTCCAACGGCGGCGACGAGCCGTCGGCCGTACGGCGCTTGGCGCGCGGTTGCCCCACACGTGCAGCTTCATGGTTGGTGCTGATGGGTTGTTTTCCTGGCTGGAACGGGAGCGGCGGCAGCCGGAGCCAACATGTTGACAAGGCCGCCCGTCCCCATGCATGATGCATGCCGTGCGCGAGTACATACTCCATGCCGTTGCCGCGGCTCTTGTCAAATTTGCCCGCGCTTTGCAACCGTGACGCGGTCAAACTTGTTGGACTGAACGCAGAATGACAAGGCGGGTGAGGTATAGGCGGCAATACGGTTCAAGCAAGCAAGCAAGCAAGCAAGCAAACGACATATACATAATGACCAGATTGTTTGTCGTTGGCATCATCCCCTTCCATGTGTGCTGTGCTTACGGTGGCGGTGTGTGGCCTGCGCTGTCGGATGACGGGCCAACGTTGTCACGGTTTGCCTTCGATGAGGAGCGGGACGATGTGTTGCAAGAAGCGGTGGGAGTGAGTGCGGTCGGTCGAGGACCCGTACGTAAACGTACGGCGGCATTATTGAGGGCGATATACCGATCACGGTTGTGATTTGGTGCACGGTCGCAGACGAGTACTTGAGGTCGTTGGCAAACTTTGCATGAGGGCAGCGGCTTTCTGCGTGGATCACTCGCCAATTGAGGGTGGCAGCGTAACCATGGGCCGGCCGGCCGGCTGTGCAGTGCGGTGCGGTGCGGTGCGGTGCGGGTGTACTGCTGGCAGTGGTGGTGTGTACATGGTATGCCGAGACAGTGGCAGCAGCAGGGTTGCTGTCGTGCGCATGCGGGTGCGTTCTTTGCTGGTGTGTCCTGGTCCACAAACGACGCCTGTGGAGTGCCATGAGTGCGTTGATCATGTTGGTGCTGACATGAGTACATAAAGGCTTCATCGTCATCATTATCAACCTCGTCTGATGACTGGAAATCCGCCGTCTGTCCCACCAGGAAATGCATGACAAGACTTCAAAAAAAAAAAAAAAAAAAAAAAAAAAGACCTTGTCGTCTCGTGTATTAACACCATGTACCGAAACAAGAAACCACAAAAAGGCAATTCGGCCTGAAGCCGATCCCGGGAGGATTCGAACCTCCGATCTCCTGATCCGTAGTCAGGCGCCTTAGCCATTGGGCCACGGGACCTTGTTGTTTGAGGTGCCGAGAATTCGCCACCGCATACTCCTTGCTCATTTTGGCCAAAATGTTTTGGGAAAAAATGTCATCTTCCGTCGGGCCGGTGTTCGATTCTGGGCGGCATCGCCCCCGTTGCCCCTGTTTCCCTTCAGTCGTAAAGTGGGCGACCATGGGGGGGGTCAGGGAAGCATGTATGGCAATGCAAATGGATGTAATCAAGCTGCAGGCAGACATGGTTGATCTGGCCACGCAAAAAATATAAAAATACAAAAAAAAGACCGTTGGCACAGACATCGATCAAAATGCAATGCGACACAAAAAAAGAATACATCAGCTTAGGTTGGAGGTTAGGGGAATCGAACCCCTGGCCTCACGCATGCGAAGCGCGCGCTCTACCATCTGAGCTAAACCCCCAGCTGTGCATTTGTCTCAAGCCACGCGCCAACACACCAAGTCCACCAAAGCAAGGTTTGTCCGTGGCCACCAAATCAGCTATCGGCGCCTTCCGCGAGCAAAACGCATTCCAAGGACCAAACCAAAAAGAACTGATGTTTCTCCTCGTCAAGGGGCCAGCCGGAGTTGAACCGGCGACCTATCGATCTGCAGTCGATTGCTCTACCACTGAGCTATAACCCCTGTTGGCTGCAAATCCCCAATTCTTTACATGTTCCGCCAGAACACATTTGGAACAGTTTTGCGGTTATCCCGAGGCCCGTAGATCGATCCTTGCCTGCAACGCCGAAACTCGCTCCAGGAACCTTTTTTCTTTCCTTTTTGTTTCTTCTTGTTGTCTCTGTCGCCGGGAACAAACTTTGGCAAATTTTGTGGTTATCCCAAGGTCTCGAGATCGATACTTGGCCTCCACCTCCCAACGAGCCCCTTTTCTTTTGTTCTTCTGCACTTCGCTTGTATGAAACACAAAGGCTGTTGCTTACTTCTCGCCGCTGCATTCTGTCTGGCGTGCGAGCTCGCCTTTCTTTCCAGTGGAATCTATGAGTATATAAAGAGACTGCACTCAGTCGTATTCAAGAAGGTGGTTCCGTAGTGTAGTGGTGATCACCCCGGACTTTGAATCCGGTAACCCGAGTTCGAACCTCGGCGGGACCTTTTTGCTTTTCAATTCCCTTGCTCTGAACTTTGGCGCTTCGAGCAACCCCTTGTTTTTGCGGACCTCCTGCAGCTTGGCTTGGTTGGGGGTGGGGAGCACCTCTGACAGCAAGGTAAAAAAAACATGACTTTCCTCAGAAAAACACACACAAGAACCAAAAACAGTTTGGTGCGAGTGGGATTCGAACCCACGCGGATTGCTCCATAGGAACTTGAGACCTACGCCTTAGACCACTCGGCCATCACACCTTGTTATGCCAGTGATCGTCTCCCATCAACAAGTATTTAGTATGTCGACGGATACCTAAACAACAAACACTCTCTAAACAACAAACACTCTATTCTGCTCTGATCGGCTCGCTCGCTCGCTTACTCACTGCTAGACGCAATCCAGCCGACAGCCCATCAATCAAGAACCGCCAGAAATGGTTCGCACAAAAGCGAGCAGAGTGTGATAGTGTGATAACATTGTATGCTTGATGCGAACACAGCGAGACTCACCTGTTCGGTGGATGAATCGCGGCTGCCGTTACCGATTTTTCATGATCCGTTGTGCGAGAACGAGCCGAATATCAATGGCAAACATCCCCGTCCGCCTCACGTCGTCTGTATCAGTCCCATTGCGTCGGAAAGTCAACCGTGAAAGACTCGATTGCCCTGTTTTTATTCGCTAGGTATTCCATGCTGTGGTCAAGTGAGACAGGTGCTGCAGCCTGTCGATGTGAGCCACAATCGAAACCGTCTCTCAACAACAACAACCACAATTCTTTTTTTTTTCCCAGCCACTGTCACTCACACACTCAAGATGACTCCTCCTCAGCGCCGCCTGTAAACACATCTGGCCCCAACTCCTCGCTCACGGCCAAGTCACTCTCAACCGTCCGTTCCGCTGCGCGCCTCGCACTTGCCACAATCGCTGGCACCTGTCCCAGCTCGCACCCGTGCTCGCTCAACCCACCAACAAACACACCAACAAGCGTATCCCCAGCGCCAGTCACATTCTTCACCTTGACACCCCCCTTTTGCGGCCGGCTCCACCCAACCACATACATGGCATCCGACGCCAGCGCCTTGAACGCGCCTGCCCACGCCCACGACGCGTGCGCAACAAAGGCTTCAACTCACCCGCCATCGACCAGCTCGCCTTGGGCTCGCGGAAATCCCGCGTCAACCGCTCAATGTACACAACACCTTGGGCCCCACACTTGATGAGCAACCGTGGAATCCGATCCGTAACAACCAGCGCCGAGCCCATGACCGAATCAATCAGCTCGGGAACCCCCATGCCACCGTCTTCGTTATTGTCGCCCGCCGCGCCTGCGTCGCTGACTTGACACCCTCAATCGGAATCTCTTGCACAAGCGCGTCATTGACATGCTCGGGCCACGCCCGATTGTGCGCCTCCCGCCACGCATTCGCCATCGCCTCCAGTTCGGCCGTATTCGGCGTCGCATAAGTCACCCCACCTCGCAGCCACGGCATCGCCGTCGATTTCGGAATCGATGTCGGCTCGAAAATCACAGGCGCTGGAACCTTGGACGTTGCACATGCGTCCACAACGGCACCAAACACCTTGTCATCCACGTTGCCATCCACCACAACAAGTGACGCACGGCTCTCAGAAACAAGCTTGCACGCACGATCAGCCGTCACTTGCGACTTGAGGATATCCATGTCGGCAACCGCAGTCACCAGCTCGCCTTGACCCGTGTGCAATGCCGAATACACTGCCGTGCGAGCATCACACGCCTGAATCACGCCATGCGTCGCCAACCCAAGCTGGGCCATCGACTGCACCAGCATGCTACCCGCAACATCACCACCCGTCGCCGACACAAGCACAGGATTCGCCCCCTTTATTCGTTTACTATTTACCAAGCCAGACACACTTAATGTCGAGTCATAACGCAATTTCTGGAATGCTTGTATTGTGTTCACGCCTCGTCCGGCTGACTGAGCAAAACATTGAACGTTTGGATGGCACTCTCGCTTCAATGGAACCCATTCCACCGCTCACCAAATGCCGCTTGGTTTCAAGACTTGTAATGCCCTGACTTGACTGATGAGCTCCACAATTGTCATGGGTCCACTGATTTTCAATGGCAAAATCAGCATTCCTCTGTTTACACAAGTATGGCCGGGTGGACATCAATTTCTGGAGCATTGAACGTACGATATCAATGCCACAATGTACCACAAGGTTCGAAAATGCATCTTGTTTTGGACATGGAGAGTGATCCACAGACTTCCAATTATATGAAGCGTTGATTCTACTTTGTCCGGCCCTTCTTTAGTGGAAGTTAGAGATAGAAGGCGACTGAAAACGGTACGATACGCACGGATGAGGAATGTTCTCCATTGGAAGCAAGTGGTCCATTTGAATAGTCCCGCGCAGTTGAATGTGAGTCCAAGCAGCACGAGAGCATGGGCGACTTGTGACCTGAAAAAGTTCACATTCTTGTCGGGTGAGCGCAGGGACCGAATAACAGGTCGTTCTCTCCTAAACCTACTCTAATGACGCGCTTGCAAACTGCTGCATGCTGTACTTTGATGGAAGTCCTGCTTTGATATTGTCGTGCTGGCCGGTGCACCATGAACAATCAAGTGAGAATGAAGCAATGGGTCGGACATCGTTCTTCAGACGTTCCGCGAAACACACGCTTTTCAAGAACGAATAGACCGTGACAAGGCCCATCGTTGCACATGCCAGAAATCGAAAGGTGGCTTGACTCACCATTTTGCATGCGTGAACGCTGTTGTTCTCTGGTTAAAAACTTGGTTAATGATCTATGTTGCTGGGAGCTTTCTACTTTGTTCTCTGTACATTAGCTACATTATTTGACGCTGACATGATTATTTTGGTGAGCGCGTCCGCAATTGTTGGTTGATGATTCATCGACAGGTTGACGCGTCGGACCCAAAATACTACGTTTAGTACCGTGACGTTTCCCACAAGCATGGGCTGAGATCAGGTTTACACACAAAGGCTTGATCTGTCAGGTCCGATGGAGCTGGGCACATGGATGAAATTGATGAACCAAATCAGTGGCAACATGAACTCCCTGCAACTTGTCAATCCAGACGACCTCTTTGACTCGGCATTTGCTGCGCCTCCGCCGCCTGGTGACCACGCGGCCGCCGCGTCTGGCATGCGCTCCATCGCAAGCTCTCGGCGGCCCACGAGCTCCAACGTCGGTATGCATGGCCGCTCGCTCCACGCCAACGCGCCGCTGGCGTCTATTCCTGCAACGGCCAGTGGAACACGACCATCGAGCGCGGCGGCTGGCACACATTCACTTGGACTTGGGATCCCGAATCACTCTGGGTTCTCGTCACCGCGGCGGTCGATTTACAGCCACTCGTCGCTGGCTCTGCCAGCTTGGCATCCCGTGGATTTGGGAGAGCCCATGCGATCTGAGAGCGAGACGTTTGCGTTGGATAAGTCGGGCTTGTTTGGATCCGTGTTACAGTTTGGCAAATTTGGCGGCAGCAAGAAGATGAGCAATCCAGTCGCTGGCGGAGAATTGGATCCGATGGATGAGGAAAAGGCGATGGTCTTTGAGAACTACATGTACGGCTGTCATTCCCATATCCTATTCTATTGTACGATTACCACGAAATACCGCCCTAACGATCGACAATCAAAGAACATTGCGCCAAACTCGCGCGCTGCGCAACTGGCAACGACACTTTGACCAATGGAAATCCACGGAGCGCAAGCTCGCCCATAAACTTGGTCGTGTACGCTATCTCCTCATTTAGTTTCCCCACGTCGTGAATCATTCTCATCACTTCATGCCAATATGGTTTACACAGCAACCGCATTCGCTTGTCATGGCATCGACCGCCTCGTACCGATCCTATGTCGAAACCCGCCAACTCATTGACGAATCCATTAAAGTCCTCGAATCCAAATATGGCTTTTGGATGTGTGGCCTGCAAATTGGCCATGACCTGTTTGGTCTCAACTTTCCACTTCCAAAAGCCGGCCCTCGCCCGCTTGAGCGTGTGGTCAATCCAGACACGCCCGTGCACGTGTGCGAGCGCAAGCCCGAGCTCGATTACCTTGCCACACGTCGCAAGGATCTGTATCGGGAGATACGCCAGCTGGATCCGAGCAATCCACAGGTGACCGAGGACATGATGGAGCCAGTGGTGAGGTTGGCAGGAGTCAAGGTTGCGGGCCATCGGATTGGGCGTCGCGCAGGCGGGGAGAACGCAAGTGAGAGTGCCATCAGGAAAGAGTTGGATATGCGCCTGTCACGGCTTGCCGAGTGCGCGGGTGCGTTTGAGCCGGCGCATACATCCATGAGCGAAGTGCAAGGTGCAGCCAGTCAACCATCAACGGGGCTGTCCATATCCACGTCGTACCTGGCATTTGATGCATCCGTCAACGAGGTGGTTGCTTCGGCGTTTACCGTGTACAATCCATTCAACACTGTCGTTCATTTCGAGTGGGTCCGTCGCGTGCACAATTTGCGCGTACCTGTGCCGCCCACGGCCATGGGAACCCCAACTGCCAGCAATCAAGAGGTGTTTTACTTGCCCGTGCGACGTGGGGTCATTTTACCACAGTCGGCCTTTGATTTCCATGTCACGTTCAAGGCGGATGAGCCAGGCATTCACGTGCACGATTACGAGCTGGTGACAAGGCCAGGATATCCTGTGGACAAGGAGCAAAGCGGGGGCAGTGGGCCAGACGCATGCCCGTGGCTGACACTGAGGCTTTACGTCCGTGCAGCTGGTTTCATTCCCTTGTCGTATTCGTTTGGATGGGCTTACTCGTTCAACGTGTCATTTGATAGGGCGTGTGTACCGAGGAGGACCATTTTGCTCAAGCCAGGGACGAATGGAATCGCCGTTTGCTTCGAAAAGCGTACGCTTGCCCCCCTTTGGACAGCATCTCCGTGTCTCATTCATCAATCGTTTTAATTGCCTCAGGGCGGAGTCTGCCGCAAAGTCCGCAATCGACCTTGTCCTCGATTCTGTTTGGACACTGGTGGAGCACCGCGCTCAAGTCAATCCCATGGATGCCGAGGCCAAGCTGTTTGAAGAGCGCAACAAGGCATTCAAGGTACACGATACTGTCAACAAGGAGCTTGCACGTGGACGACTTAAACTAGACTGGACACTCTACTGCCGCTCTAGGTGACCTACTCGCGCAAACTCGCGGCTCGCCTTTCCGCCCTCTACTCGAACATTGTAATGGTTCACCTGCAACTCGTATCCTCATCCACGTGGGACTTTCGCATCCAATCCATCCTCGACTCTGCCCAATTCATTCTCGACCCCGATGCGCACGAGCAAGTGCTGCGCGACCTCAACGCCATTCTGACGTCGCCCTCGCCCACGTCCACACTGCAGTCATCGACCGGATCGATGTCGGCTACTTGTGCAGCGGACGCTGCCAGTAGCGCACCATCCGACACGGCAGACACGCTCTTGGCCCCTTTGCGTCCCGTAACAGCCATCGGCTCGGCAGCCGCCGCCGCCGCCACGTCGTCGTGCTCCCCGTCATCGCTCCTGTACACGGCCGCACGGTCGCTCCTCGTCGACCTGCTCGACAAACTCGGCGACAAGTTTCACATGGCCCGCAAATCGCACGGTTTGCCAGCAGGAGCCAGCCGCGCGTGCGTGCGCAAGTTCACGACGCCGAGTGCGGCAGAGGAGGAGGCGCTTGCACAGGCGGCCGCCTTGATGCAGGCAAGTGCGGCGGCCGCCGCCGCAGAGCAAGGGGCCGGTGGGAAAGGCGATAAGGTTGGTAAGGCCGCGGGGACGGGGGCGTCGGCAGCAGATGGAGGGAAAAGGGCAGGGGCGGGGGCGGGTGGGGCGGGGGCTGGGAAAGATGCGGGAAAGGCTGGCGGTGCAAGTGCGGCGGCGGGGGGCGGTGGCAAGCAAACTGGAGCGGCCGGCGCTCAAGGTGGGAAAGGCGCGGTGGGTGGGAGTGGATCGAATGTGGGTGCGGCTGGTGGGCAAAAGTCGGGAACGGCCGCGTCTGCAACTGGGAAAGGTATATTCATCTTGGACTTTGGTTACTCACGTCGTGGCCATTTGCATGATTCTAACAATCCAGGTGTTTGCTGCTGCTTAGGTGACATTGGCGCCACGGATCCGTCTGCCACGCTGCTAAACAGTTCGGCAACCGGCGTCTCATCGCCGTCGACAGACGCTGGCAACTTGGAACGCGACGCGGACCCGCGGCGGTGGTCCATGGAGCGGCGCGCAAAGGAAAAGCAGTATCTCGCGCAAGTGGAGGTGGTGGCCAAGTCCGAGTTGATCGAAACATTGGATGTCATGAGCGCCGTGTTTGTGTCAACGACCCATCATGTTGGATCAAGTACTTGAGTCTTCTGGTAGTCGGCGAGGAGGCAGAGAGGAAGATGGAGAATTGCATTCGGATTGTGCCGACTGAATACATGATTGGACAATGTTTCTGACCTATCCTATTGTGCCGATCGATACCTTTGAGCTCAATCCCGCCTATATCTTGAGCATGCGCTCGACCTCCTCGTTCCACTCTGGCCACGCATCCTCCAACTTTTCCCACTTGACGCCCCACTCACTCGCAAACGCTTGGCGCAACTTTGGCATAACCTGCTCCTCTGACACGCCAGCATCCTCGGGACTCGCACGGCCCTTTTGCAACTCGTTGGCAATCGACGTGACGCCCTTGTCCGTGATGCCGCACGGCACAATGTGCTTGTACCAGTCGAGATTGGTCGTCACGTTGAGGGCAAAGCCGTGCATGGTAACGTAGCGCGAGACATGGACGCCTGTTTTATGAGGCCAAGTGAAATGAGTGAGCGAGTGAGTGTCAATCGGAGTGAAGTGGGTGGCGTACCAAGCGCAGCAATCTTGTTGTCACCAACCCAAACACCTGTATGTGGCGACGTGCCTGCGTCCAGGCCATAGTGGTCCTTGCACAGCCGAATGATGCCGCGTTCCAATAGCGAGACGTAGCATCGAACCGAAATCTATGACATGACAGGATGCGCTGCCCATGAGCTTTTTGAAAGCAATGCAAAAGACGAGTCATGTCAGACCTGTCGACTCATACCCCAAGTTCCTTGAGATTGACCACAGGGTACCCAACAATCTGCCCAGGCCCATGAAACGTGACCTCGCCGCCGCGCTGAATCTCGAAATACTGCGCGCCGAGCTTGCGCAGTCGCTCGCCCTCGGTCGCATCGGTGCCCTTGATGCGCCGGCCCGCCGTGTACACTGGCGGATCGTGCTGCACGAGGTACATGACGTTGGGCACATGGCGGGCCAGCGATTGGCGGTGAGCCAGGGTGGCTTGTTGGATGGCAAGCGCAGTTTGGTAGGGGACTGCGGGCCCGAGGTATTTGTATGCAAGTGTGTGGCCCGCAAGCAAGAGTTTGGATTGTAAGGCGCAGCTCGGTGTTGATGATGTCGGGTCAGGCGTCACGGCGGACGAGAGCGACGATGGTCCAGAATACGAGTCGAGGCGGCCCAGGAGTGAGCGCAACGACTTGAATGCATTGTTTCTCAGAGTGAAATGGTTCATTTTCATGATGTAGTGTTGGACTGTCAGAGAGATTCCATAAAATAAAAGAGCAAGAAATGTAATGTCTCATTTGGTAATGCTGCAAGGCCACTGAAGGCAAGAGGGCGCAGGCAACGACCGTATGACAGAGACATCATGCACCAGCCTGGCAAGGCCTTGAGGTGCCTCGTACTGTTGGCAGTCGTTTTGACAACCCAGTGCGACTGGAGACCCCCATAAAGGGCGACACAGGAAAGGCCAGGGTCTCGAGGCCCTCAAAGTGGGCAACAAGATTAGCAGTTCCGGGTACGGGTCCCGTACAGCCTGGATTGCTTCGATCGTGCCGTTCCGTTCACATCATGATACGAAGACTAGCAATTTTGGTTGAGGGTCAGTATGCGTGGAGAAAATGTCGCCCCCTCTGGAGCCCGCGACCACTAGACATTGACAAACAATGGTCGGCAGGCGAGAGGAGAAAAACGAGCGATGAAAGGCTGGGCGAACTTGGTTCTCGTCAGGACGGATAGCTGAAACTGCTTTGGGATAGGCGCCGTAGTGATGTGTTGAGAAAACACACAGAACGAGCGAGCGATGGAGCGAGCGTCAGACAATACGCCGACTGGAGTACAAAGATTCCACCGATGGGATGCCAAAACCTCTTGTTTCTTTATGTGCAGTTGCTGCGCTGCGAGTGCGAGTCGCCAGACGGCAGGGATGACTGCATGCTCTGATCAGCTTGTTCACGTGAGGTGCAACCGTCAATGACGTTCGGAAGAACGGTCCGTTTTCCATCGATCGTGCCCCCAACGCATTTGTCGTGCGTGTCTCGTGTCTCGCACGATGGGCGGGTCGGCCACAACTTGAAAACCTCATCATCACCACTCGGCTCTCTGAGCTTTGCACAAGAACGACGACTCTGTTCATGTTCATGTCACACTGATTTCGTGCACCACCAACGACGACCAAACGAACCAACCACCATGGCCGCCAACCTCTCGTCCTTTATCGCCGTCGACCCAGAGTCGCACTTCCCGATCCAGAACTTGCCCTTTGGCATCTTCTCGGACGCCTCGGTATGCTCACTCACTCTCGCTCAGTGGATCATGCGGGATCATTCATTAACTGACAAGCCGTTTGTCGACAATGTACACACACACAGAACCAGACCAAGCGTGTGGGTGTTGCCATTGGCGACTTTATCCTGGACCTGTCTGCCGTCGCCTGGGCCGGCCTGTTTGCCGGCACGCCCCTCGAGCCACACGGGGCCGTGTTTGCCTCGCCGACGCTCAACGCTTTCATGGCCCTGGGCAAGCCCCTGTGGACTGCGACCCGCAACCACGTGCAATCGCTGCTTTCGGCCGACAACCCGACGCTTCGCGACAACCAAGACTTGCGGTCGCGCGTGTTTGTCGCTCGTGCGACGGCCACCATGCACCTGCCCGTTGAAATTGGCGACTACACCGACTTTTACGCGTCGCGCGAGCACGCCACCAATGTCGGGACCATGTTCCGCGGCAAGGACAATGCCCTTATGCCCAACTGGCTGCACTTGCCTGTGGGCTACCACGGCCGCGCATCCAGCGTGGTGGTGTCGGGCACGCCCATTCGCCGCCCGCTGGGCCAACGGTTGCCCGCAAAGGGTGCCACGGCGCCCGTGTTTGGCGCCTCTGTCCGCTTGGATTTCGAGCTCGAGATGGCGTTTATTGTGGGCACGGGTAACTCGTTGGGCGAGCCCGTGCGCATGGACAAGGCCGAGGATCACATTTTCGGCGTGGTGGTCATGAACGATTGGTCTGCGCGCGACATTCAGGCTTGGGAGTATGTGCCCTTGGGCCCCTTTTTGGGCAAGAATTTCGGCACCACCATTTCCCCCTGGGTGGTGACTATGGATGCCCTCGAGCCCTTCAAGTGTGCGGGCCCCGCACAGGACAACCCGCAACCCTTGCCGTACTTGCGCGAGCAACAACCTTCCACGGACGGCGCCAAGCACGCCACGGCCTATGACGTGAATTTGCAAGTGGACATCAAGCCAGCGGGGCATGCCGAGTTTGCGACCGTGTGCAAGTCCAACCTCAAGTACATGTACTGGTCGTTTAAGCAGCAGCTCGTGCACCATGCCATCAACGGATGCAACATGCGCGCGGGCGACTTGTGCGGCACGGGCACCATTTCGGGCCCGACACAGGACAGTTTTGGGAGTTTGTTGGAGTTGACGTGGAGTGGCGCCAACAAGGTGGATGTGGGCAACGGTGGGGTGCAGCGGACGTTTATTGAGGATGGCGACGAGGTCAAGATGACCGGGTGGTGCCAGGGCAATGGGTTCCGTGTCGGGTTTGGCGACGCGGCAGGCGTGGTGGTGCCAGCGCCAGAGATCAAGTTTGAGTAAACCCAGTGAGTGTGCAGCCAACGATGTAATTCTTGTCGAGTGTATAGCAGTTGATGTTTACTGGCAATCAATATAGCTGGCAGTGTACGACACAGTAATACTTATCGTGTTGCCGTCCAGTCGAGTCCAGTTGCCAAAGTGAGCTGACACGTCATTGCTCGTGTGAGCGTGGCGGTGATGAACGGCGAACGAGCGCAGGGCCTCCGATCCAACACTTCACCGCCAACCACTACGCCGTTTGTCCAATGTAAATCGACCGGATCAATGGCGCTGACCTGTGCAGTAAGTAATTATAAGTACGTTGGAACCGACATAGTATCGCATGCACTCGACTTGAACTGCACGACATCAACAGAAAAGGACCTCTTGTTGCCTGCTGCTGTTACGTTGGAAGTAAGCGTATGTGTATCCTATGGTTCCTTTGCACTCAACCATTGATCTTCCCCGAGAAACCTCCTGACCGTTCGCTCAGCTAGACACTCAGTCATCCGGTCCCCATTGCCATTACCACCTGATCGCTGTTCATTGACCACCCGCCATGGCCACCAATCCCTTCACTGGCGGCTCTGGCGGCGGTCCTCCGGACGCGTCGGCCCTCTTTGGCGCCGGCGCCGGTGCCAACGGCCCAAAACCGTACCACCACGGGTCCACGGGATCCATCCCTGGCCGCACGGGTACGCCCGGCTTGGGCCAAAATCCCTTTGCGGCCCCTGGCACGCAAACCCAAGCAGGCTCCACGGGAACGGGAGGCATGACGTCGTCCACGTCCAACCCCGACTTTTTCACCTCGTTTGGCGCTGCCAACACCTCGGCGGCACCCCAACAGCAACATGCGCACTCCAATCCAGTCACGCGGTCTGGCTCCATCAACTTTCACCCGCACACGCACTCGGGCCCAGGGTCTGCCTCGGGCAGCTCGCAAGCCATGGCTGCTGCCGCTGGTGGGCCTGCCCGGTTTGCAGGGCCCGGATCGGGTGTCGGCGCTTCTGCTGCCCTACCGTTTCGCACATTGACTCGTACGCCCGCATCTCTTGCACGATTGGCCCGCTTGGTCACTTGTCCACTCACGCAGAACCTCTCTCGATCCCGTCCGCGATCCTACATGTAGCCGCTTCGCAACTATTTGGCTCTGCCTCGTCCATTGACCGCTCAACGGGCACACGCACCCCACAACTCCCTATCGCGTCGCCATTCGCCTCGCCCGCCTGGGGCTCGCGCGTCCCGTCCTTTTCGCTGCAAGGCAACAACCCGCCCGCCACCACAACGGCCGGTACTGGCGACGCGAGCTTCAAGTCGACCACCTCATCGGCTGGCGCCGCCGACGATTTCTTCAACTCGATGATTTCTGCACCCTCACCAGCCATGTCGGCCGCTAAACCGCCGTCGGGCTTGACGCCGCCGGGCATGCTGGGCCGCAACCCATTTGCTGCTGCTCCCACGGGGGCGCCCATGTCGCCCGCAGCGGCAGTCACGCCGCCCATGATCCGGCCCGGGTCCACGTCCATTGGGTTTGCGTCGCCGTTTGCGCCCAAGGTCCCTGGCCCGTTTTCGCCCACGTCGTCCTTGAGCAACCCGTTCACCAGCGCTAGCGCGAATCCGTTGGCGTCGCCCCTGGCGGCAGCCGCTAATCCGTTGGGGTTGGCAGCGGCACGCCGCAGGTCTGGAAGCTCGTTTTTCGAGACGTCGGCCGCGTCGGCCGCGGTCAATGCAGAGACAGCCATGGGCGGCCCGCCGCTCCCACAATCACCCGAAGTGGCTGCACGGCCAAAGAGTCCGGAGGCTCCCTTGCCGTTGCCGCGTGCACCATCACCAGTCAAGGTCGACCAAGAGACAAAGCCCAAATCACCCGTGCCCTCGCCCATTGTCACCACTTCCACGACATCGTTGCCGACTGCACCGGCGTCTGGGTTGCCAAAGTCACCATCGTCGCTGTTTGCAAATGCAAATGGGGGTGCAGGGTCAGCAAGTTATCCGCCGCTCAACGAACTGTTTGGTGTGCCCGCACAAACTCAGGCAACAACGTCGACGTCAACACCACCCACGCCTGGGTTTGCCAATCTCCCACCGCTGCCCATGAGCAAGCCGGCAACCCCCGCAGCATTTGAGCGCGTGCGACCTGTGCCTCAATCGGAACCTCCCGTTGCTCAAGCGAGTGCAGATGGATGGGGACAAGTCAATGACACGTGGTCGCCGCCCCAACATGCCCAGCAGCAAGCGCAACCGGAGCGTGTTCCTTCACCGCCCAAACCCGCTGCTTCCCCGCCGCGTGCTGCAACCTCGACTGCGACGGCACCACCCTCCATGTTCGCACCTGCTCCTGTTCCATTTTGGGGCGAGGCAAGCGAGGATGATGTTCCTGTTGGTCAAGAAGAGAAAACATTCGCACATGACACGCAGCCGCTCCAACCTGTGCCTGGCCAGTCGACTTCCGTAAATCCAGCGTCTCCTCCCGCACCCGCAGCATCATTTGCACCTGCACCGGTCCCATTCTGGGGTGAGGCAACGGGGTCCGCCGAGGACACGTTGGAGCCTGCGCAACCTCGCACGTCGACTGCATCGCAGCCACCTCGCTCCGGAAGGCCAGCGGCAAACTCGCCGCCGGTGCAGTCAAGTGCCCCCATTGCACTGTTTGGCGAGTCGACCGCCGTGTCCGAGTTTGATTCATTCGGTCAACAAGAGCAGCCAGCGGCAAAGTCGCCTTCGTTTAGTCCTCCTCCTCCTCAGCAGCAGCAACAACACCAGCGCTCAGTGAGCCCTGCCCCGGTCCCCGCGTCGACGTTTGCGCCGGCACCTGCCCCATTCTGGGGTGCATCGACCGGCCCAGCGAACGACTTTGACGCGATCGGCCAATCGCCACCCGTTCATAAGCCCACGTCGCCCGCTCCCGCACCGCGTGCAGCTAGTCCATCGGTCAAGCCCACTTCACCGCCATCGGTCCCCGCGGCCTCATTTGCGCCAGCGCCAGCACCGTTCTGGGGTGCTTCCGACACGCAACCCTCGGTGTTTGATGCAATTGCGCCGCCCGCCAATGTACCGGCACCCGCCAACGCACCGGCACCCACCAACGCACCAGTGTCGGCGTCGCCTCCGCCGCGCGCAGCCAGTCCGCCCGTACACGTGTCGAGCGCCCCGCCGCCGTTTTGGTCGTCGGCTTCCACGGATGCCGGCCGTCGCCGTTTGATGCCGTTGTGACGCAAGCGCAAGCGCCGCCTGCACGTTCGCCTGGGTCGCCGCCCGTTATCGCAAATGCACCCGTAGCGTCGCCGCCCGCACGTGCCGCAAGTCCGCCCGTGCAAGTATCCACAGATCCGCCCGCGGCATTTTGGTCCGGACCGTCGGTAACGGCATTTGATGCGTTTGCGCCTCGAGTGCGGCAGCCGCGCCGGTGAATCGCGCTGTGTCGACAAGCCCGCAGCGGCCAAAGTCGACGTCGCCTGCTGTCGTTGCACAGCCACCACCTGCGATTTGTGGGGAGCAGCTCGAGTGCGATGTGTTTGAGTCGGTCGGGTATGGGCAAACGCAAGCGCAAGGTCGCCAACAGCAACAACCAGTTCCCACCTCGGCAGCGACAAAATCGCCGCAGCCGGTGCCCGCGGCGCCGTTGGCGAATCCTCCACCATTTTGGGAGTCGCAACCGCAGGCCGGGTCCTCCGGTATTGCCGATGAGTTTGGCGTGCCTCCGCAACCAGTCAACCCGGTCGCGTCACCCGTCAAGTCCCCTCCCAGCAGCCACAGCACCCGCCTCAGCCCGTGGCCAATTTCTGGGACTCGGCTCCCGCACAGCCCATGTCGCCCGTGGATCATGTGCCGTCATCGGCGAGTAACCCTGGCGCGCAGCAGGTGCCTGGTTTTGACGGCTTACATGGTGCAAACGTGAATGGGACTGGCGCGTTCAACCAGCAGCCGCAACAGCAGTGGAATAATGCTCCAGTGTTTGAGCAGCCACAGCAGCAACAACAACAACCTGCTCCGTACTGGCAGTCTGCTCCCCCTCCTCAAGTTGTGTCGCCGAGCGCCAACGCCACGTACCCGTCTGCGCCCAACCCCAGCCCTTTGGTTCACCCACACACGCTCCGGCCGCTGCAGTTCCAGTTACAGGCCAGAGCTTTACATCGCCACAAGCACAGCCCACCCAATCGCAGCGGATTCCTTCGCCTGTCAAGCAATCCTCGTCCTTCTTTAGCCAGCCTCCGCCACCCGTGTTCTCCACGCCCGCTGTTCGGTCGCCGCAATCGCAAGCTGCACCCGCTCGGTCGCCGCAAAGTCAAGGTCAAGGCCGAATGCCGTCGCCCGCAAGCAGTCGTCTGGGTCGTCCTTCTTTAGCCAGCCGCCGCCTCCGTTGCCCGCGCAGTCACCAAAGTATGCTGCAAATCCATATGGCTCGCCCCAGCAGCAGCAGCAGCAGCAGCAGCAGCAGCAGCACAGCACACAACAACAACAACTGCAACAACACAACCGCCCGTAGCCAACTTTTGGGGCCCGCCATCGGCCGGCACGTCCACGGCCGAGTTTGGGTTTCCCGCTCCACCTTCCGCTGCCACGCAACAACCGGTTCAGCAACCATATGTCTCGACGTCACCTCCGTCGCATGCACCCGGCCGCACCCGCCGGCGGTCGCGGCATCGCCTACGTCACCTGGTGGCCCGCCGCTTGTCGCTGCAACGGCCCGATTCCATTTGCAGGGCCTGCGGGCGCAGTTGCACCTTATGCACCGCCATCACCGTATGTGGGCGCGTCCCGTCCACGTTTTTGCCGCCAGTTCCCGGCGCTGCCCATGAGCAAGGACAGCAGCAGCAGCAGCAACAGCAGGTGGAGGATCGTCGTGGGTCGTTTTACGGCGGTCAGCACCCAGCGCCGTCGGGCCGGTCGCCGTCGTTCAATGCGCAGCAACAACAGCAACAGGTTGTTCCACCGCCACCGCAAACGGCGGCTGGTGGATTCTTTGCTCCGCCACCGCAAACGGGCGCGGGCATGTTTGTGGATAGCTCGACGTTGCCCATGCCGCAGGAAGAGTCAAGACGTGTTGGCGGGTCGCCTGGAGTTGTGCCGGTGACACAGGTCGATCAGCAGCAAGGGTATGGGTCGATGCAACAGGGTATGTTCCTCATATAGGATTTTGCACTTGTTCATTTTCCTCACCTTCTCGTTTTTATCGTTGTCAGCCCCGATCAGCGGCCGCCAAGGCTCAAAGTCGCCCATCAAATCACCCCACCACCGGGCCGCCTCACCACAGCACCCGCCATCTTATCCCCAGCCTCTGCACGCCGGGTCGCCGCACAATCAACCTTCCGTTTCTGCGGTGCCACCGCCGCAGGGTGCCATATGGGACCACACCCACCAACCGTCCATGCCTTATGGAATGCAAGCGGCTCAAGAAGGACACGCGGCCATGGAACTCCCGCCGCAGTCGCCGCCGCAACCCCCTCAAGCGATCGCACGTGGAACGAGCGCATCGCCGATGAAGCAGGAGCAGCCGGCGTGGGGCCAGCCGCAGAGCGAGTATACACAGATGCAACCCCAATTTGGTCAAGAGTTTGGTCAAGAGCACCAACACCCGCAACATGTGTACGGCAGCAAGTGCAGCAAGGTGGGTATTGGGGCAACGGCAATGCCCAGGCTCAGCAGCAGCACCACGAGTATGGCCATGAGCAACAGTTTGCCCAAGCGCAGGCTTATCCGAAGCAGCAAGGCGAGCAGCATGCATTTAGTCCAGCAGACGAACTCGGGTTCGGCCAAGCGCCTCTGCAGCCGCAGGAGCAACAGCAACCGCAAGGCGTCAATGGTACCCAGGGACAGTACGAGCAGCAACAGCAAGATTTTGGCGTGCCGTACGGTTTCCCGCCGGCACCCAACAGCTTGGCCGAGCACCACCACCAGCAGCAAGAAGGTTCCTGGCCCCGACAGCATCCACAAGGGCACGGAATGGAGAACGGAATGGTGCCGTCATCCATTGCAACTCATTCTCCCCCCTGCTCTACTAGATTGTCCATACTCACTCTTTTTCTCTCAGCATCCGCCTCAGAATGCACAGGTAGCTGTGGATCGCCAGCCTTCGCCGGCAAAACGCTCTCCCATGACAGCACCTTTGCAGATGCCACCTCCGCCATCCGGGTTCTATGCCCCTCCGCCACCGGCAGCCGCTCAGCCGAATCCTCATGGTGCTCCGGAAAATGGTGGTCAACAGCAACACCTGCAGCAAAATGGTACGTTTGCTTTTTGTCTCCATGAAGCCGCGATTGTTGTTCTGACGGCTGTCGGTGCCATGTTGTCCAGTGCAATCTCCCGTCAAGTCTCCTCAGCACGCCCCGTCGCCGACTCGCGCTCCGTCGTTTCCCGGTGTCCACACTTGCACCGCCGAGCTCATCGCCCCATTCGCGACCGGCTCCCGTCGCAGCAGCAACAAGTCCCAAACCCGTGCCACAGTATCCGCCGACGCAGTTCCAGCAACCACCGCAGTCGATCGTGTCTCCCAAACCCAAGCCCGTGGCCTCTTCACCAAGCGGTCTGGCACCCGCATTCCAAGCAAAATCTGCTGCGCAAATGCCGCCGCCTCCGCCTGCGGCCGGTCCTACATTTATTCAAGACACGGTGCCTGTCAAATCGCCCCTTGCCAAGCCCGCAGTGGCATCATCTGGCGCTTTGTCGGTCGATGTGCCGTCGCGTCCATCCTCGGCAACCAGCATTCGCTCCATCAGCACTGCAGGATCCGTGACGCCAACGACCCACGCAACCGCGTTTGATTTCCACGAAGAAGGTGCACCCGACCCACTGTCGCTTCCCGACGCACACACCGTCCCGCTTCCTTCGTCCCCCCGTGGGGCATCTGCATCCACCAGTCCCGGGTCGGCCACGTCGTCCGCTGGCAACGGTCTTGTGCGCCCCGCGCCTTTGCGCACCAATGCGCCGCTTCCCGTGAAATGTACCACGTGCGGGACATTTGGTCCCGCCGGTGGCCGCTTTTGCGCCTGGTGTGGGAGTCCGCTCACCGATGCGGCGCCGCCGCCAAAGGTGTCGTATCCGACGACCCCACCGCCCGTTGCCATTCCGACCATGCGCGGGCCATTCCAGGTGCATTTGGTCGGCAGCAAGGTGCCGCTGGTTGCATTTTCACCGCGCGGGTTTGTCGTGGTGTCGTTCCCAAGGTCGACGCTTCGGTACTCGAATGATCCAGCAATCACAAAGCCTGCGATTAAGCTGTTTGCTGGGCCGATCCGGTTTGAGCGTGTGTCGGTGCGGGACGAGGATGAGTTGCAAAATTTGGATGAGGGGGCATTGTTGGAGCCTGGGTCCAGCGTGGATCGCAGCCGTGCGATTGCTCTGCGGTGGTTGGACAAATCAACTCAGGAGGTGGCAAGCGATGTCGATGCATTGGCGAGTGGCGAGGCGAGAGAGCATGCGCTGGACAAGCACTTGTTAATGCGTGTATTGCATGCACTGGTTGCGTCGATTGGATCGGGTGTACCTTCGGATTATGTTGTGGCAGATGTGGTTCGGGAGCACTTGGTCAAGTTTGGTGTGCTGGCCGATGACGAGGCAACGGCCGGTCAAAGTGCCGAAGCGGAGAGTGGCGACGAGGACAACAAGACCAAGGTCGAAGAGGACAGCAAGAACATCAAGGACCCGATCATGCTCCCGCTGTACAATTTGCTGCTCAATGCCAACAAGTTGCCAGACGCTGTCGAGCTGTGCTTGCGCAACAACAACTGGTCCATGGCAATGGCGCTTGCAGGTCGCTGCCCACCCGATGTGTGGGCACGTGCGAATGGCATGTTTGCCAAGTACGGACTGGTTTGGCAAGCCCATGGACGTGGCCGCCGAGGAGGAAAAGCATGGCGACCAGTGGCAAATGCCTGCAGTGGACGTCGCCGTGACCCGGCCCTGTGTTCCTGCCTTGCAGTTTGCGCTGACGGTCTTGACCGCCCAGGGTGATTTGTCTTGGTCGTCATCTGCTGTCGATTACTTGCTTCTCCCGTCTGACGCAACACCCACGCCGCCGACATCAGCGCAACTCAACTGGTGGCGCGAAGCTCTTGCACTGATTCTGACGCATCGCAATGGAGGCAATACGGTCACTGCACTTGTCGAGCTAGGCAACCGCCTCAAGTCGTACGGGCGGATGGAAGCTGCCGCTCTATGCCACTTGGTCGCTCAACCCGTCGGTACCATGTATCATGGAGCCAGTGTGTTTGGACCTCGCGATCGCGCAAGTGTTTCTCAAGTCCTGCTCGGGGCATCGCACACCTTGCACCCGACTTCGTACCAGAACAATGTCCACGCGCTGCTGCTCACGGAAATTGTCGAGTTCTTCATGGCCGCGCAAGCAATGGACAGTGGTCCGCTGGGCCTCAACTCGCCCGCAGCGGCCAATGCGCCATACATTCCTGTCGAGGCTGGTGCAATGCCTCACTTGGTTGGATTCAAGCTTGCGTATGCCCGGCGTATGCTCGCTGTTGGACAGCTTGCTCATGCTCGCAGCTACGTTCGAAGTGCCATGCTCGTTGCGACCTGGGTGCTCAAGCGCGGCGAACTATTCCACTTGTCGCCGGATGTATTGCGCGAGCTGCACGAGCTGGGCGAACTGGTCGAGCCATGGCTGCAGAGCGTGTGGGGTCTTTGCCGCAGCCCACGCCCGAGATGACCCAAGTGTGGAGTGGGCAGCAGTTTGCGCTCGGGTTGGAGTTTGGCGAGTTCAAGCAGACGCTGTTGGCGACCGATGTCGGAAGATTGTTGGAGCCGATCCTTGGCAATGCGCAAGCAGCGCCGATTGCGTTCCCGGTGGTTGACTCGATGCAACAACAGCAGCAACAGCAAAGGTACTCGGCGTCGCCGTACACGGCCCCCCTCGCGGATTACGGCCGGCGACTCAGCACGCTCAGCAACTCGGGCTTGCCGCCGGCACCCTCGTCGACAAACATGCCTCAAACGTACGGGTTCACGTCGACACCTGCCCCGGTCCCGTCGTTTGAAGCCGCCCCGCAGCAATCGCTGCCTCCCGTGCCAGTTTCGAAGCAAGCGAGCTTCATTGGGTCCCCTCAAGCGTCAGCAACCGTTGTCGCCCAAGTGCCTCTGCCCTCGCAGCAGCAGCAGCAGCAGCAGCAGGGCATGTACTCGCAGCAGCACTTGCCACTCATGACCTCTCCATCTCAAAATGCTGTACACGCACAGCAACAAGCTCCGCCCATGTCCACGCCCATGGTCTCGTCCCCTCAGTCGCAAGCGGCGGCCGCTCCTCCGGCTCCGTATGGCCAAATGCCTCCAGCACCCATGTATGGCAGTAACGGCATGCAGCAACAGCCGTCCTCATTTGACGTGTCGCGCTCACCGCAACAGTTCGCTTCAGCTCCCGGCATGTCGCCTGGCTTTGGACCAGCGCCGACTGCTCCTCCAAAGCAACGAGGCTTCTCACCTGCACCCATCAACACCATTGCATCTCCTGTCAACCAACCCGCCGCTACAGCCGCGCCCGCGTCGCCACCTGCATCTGGGGCCGCCGTTGATGAATGGGACGATTTGGGTTTTGGCAATTCGGCACTCAAGAAGGAGAAGAGCAAGGGCAAAGCCGATGGCCAAGCCGACGGATCTTCTGGGTCGGCCACATCGCCCAAGGACACGGATTCTGGACCGAAATCGGCATCCGATTCTGCCTCGCCCGCCGACGGATCCGGTGGGAGCTCAAGTGGGATTTTCGGCATTGTCAAGAGCGTGTTTGGCCGCAAGAAGAAGGATGGCGCTCCCGGACCCGTCAAGGCGAATTTGGGAGAGGAGAGCACGTTTTACTTTGACAAGGAATTGGGTCGGTGGATCAACAAGAACGACCCGTCGAGTGCGAGTATGACAACTAGCAAACCGCCGCCGCCGCCGCCAGCGAGAACCGGGTCGGCGCCGCCGGGTGGAGGTGCACCGCCTCACGGGGGATCTGCACCGCCGCCGTCCATGGGCAGCATGTCAATGAATGTGCCGCCGCCGGCCGCTGCTGCCGCAGGTGGGCTGCCTCCCGCTCAGGTTGGCGGCAGCGTCGGCTTTGGTGCTCCAGCTCGATCGGCATCGCCAGCCGCATCGATTCACTCGATCTCGTCTGTGGCGAGCATGCCCCCGCTTGGCACATTTGGTTTACCGACACCCATCAACCGTGGTGGTAGCGTGCCAGGAAGCGTGCCCGACTCGCCCTCGTCGCCCGGACCTGCAGGCACGCCACCCAGTGCCCTGTCATCCACAAACAGTACGCCCGCGGGCTCGAGCAAAGGCCGCACGCGTCAACGGCCGTCAAGTTCCATGGGATTCAACCCGATCGAGTCACTTGGATCGGGTGGGCCGCCGCCAGGACCCGCGAGCTCTTCGTTGCGCAACATGCGTGGCCGATCGCGGTATGTGGACGTGTTGAACCCAGGGTCGGGGACCAGTTCGCCTGCACCGCCGTCGGGAACTAGTACGCCGGCACCGCCAGCAGCTGGGCCGAGCTTTTTGCCGTCGACTGGAGGTGGGCAGTAGCAAGTCAGGAGTAGTTTGGATGGCGTATGTAGCTTGCGTTTGATTTTTTTTTCGTTGTTCCTCTCTTTTCATTATCACCCGCTTATCCTCGATCTCTATCTCTACTCTATTTTTTTTTTCCTCTCTCACAAGTTGTCGTTTCCGTTTGCAATTTTTTGTTGTTTTTAACTCTTGTTTTCTCATCTTTCCGCCGTGTCAATCTGGAATGAACGAGTGTAATTCAATAGAGTACATAATCCTCTTCTATCTGTCCTCTCATCATTCGACAGCTGGGCGGCCACCTCATGAGCAACGCGGACTCGAGTGGTCTCAGATTTGGACTCAGATGGCACCGACGATTCAAAAAGCTGGCACCGTGCTCCACAGCTGCGTGCGGATTGACGTGTTCTCAGCCCATGCGCATGCCAGCGAAAGCACGACTGTACAGCGACAAGCATGCTTGCAATCAATCATTCTCTCCACATTCTTCGCTCGAGTCGCGTCGCCGTCGCCGTCACGGTTGCAGCCGGCTTGGTGCCCGCCTGTCATGCGATATCGCAACTGCGTCTGCTTCCAGAAGCCATAATCGTCCACACTTCGATCGCTCGCCGGTCTGTGTCCATTGGTAACACCCGGGTCATCAAGAGCAAGGATAAGTCAAACACCAAGGATGACCTCGACAAGAAGCAGCACGGCCATGTCTCGCCCAACAACCCGAGCCGCAGCACCGAACCCGTCCACACGTCCAACAGCTCGGCCGCCGCCATTTCGGGCCAGACCACAAACGAAATCGACGTCAAGGAGCTGGTCAAGCAGCTTGAACGCATTGCCCATCAGGTTAACATACATTAACATACATTGACTCGGTTGCCCGAGCTCTCTTGATCCTCGTGCTGCGACACTCACCGTATCCGTTTGCCAATGGATCGATCATCATGTGTAGGATCCACACACTCCACTTCACCTGGCATTCCGTCAATCCAACGACCAATCCATGCTCGGCAACCTCGGCGGCCCCCCACGCATGACCACGGTCCACCAAGCCTTCTCGTCCATCCAAGCCGTGCTCGCGAAAAACACGCACCCGACTGTGTTCCCCGCCTGGCTCGAGGACCGCTTCATCTGACATTTCTCGAGCACCCGGACCAACACCGCATCAACTTGGAAATCCTCAACTCATGCGCCCCAAGCGCAAACATTGCCGTGGATCCGCGCCCAGAAGCACAGCCCAAGGGTCACACGGGCGAACGCGGCCAGGATGATTCCGTTCTCGGTGCGCTGTATGCCATCTCGGAGCCAGTGAAAACAACGGGCGGGCTCAAGATGCACGAGGTGTCGCCCATGCATGCAGGCAGCAGCGAGCTGAATGCTCGGCGAGCGCATGGTGCTGGGGTTGGCGATGCGACCATCGTGGGCATGAGGGCCCCGGAAGAGTCGCCGTTTGCACGACACCCGCGGATCAGCCCAAGGATGAGGACCAGCGTACTGCGATGAGGAGGAGCGCAAGTGTTGGAGTGGCGGGGCGTGGGATGCGGCGGATCCCCAGATTAGTGGGGCGTTTCACAAGGATACCAATGTGGTGGGTTGACTGTTTCCCAAGTGTTCGTCAAGTTGTTGTGTCTTGTTTGGACATGTCGTTGTGGATGTCTCGTGTCGGCGTGGTCATGCGTCGGCTGCCACATCATGTCTTCCATATATATAGTGCTTCAACTCTTTTATTGATTGTGACGAGAAATCTAGTGTCTGAGTACGATACGAAAGTGTTTCCAAATCCAACTGCAGCTGATCGCGTTCAGCCAAGGTCAACGCCGACTTCAGGGACCACGCGGTGCCCGCCAAAGCCCACAGGAAATAAGCACACATTCATGTCTGCGAACATTTTCATCACGCCACATTGCATGCAAACAAGTAAAGCAATACAACATGACTGACGGCAATGAAACCATCAAACGCGGAACTCCCACAAGTGTACCCGCCAGCAGCGGGACTTCCCACGACCCACCGCCAATGCACTTGTCGGCGCTGGTCGACTCTGGGAACAGCACGAACTCACCATCCACATCGGCAAGCAACTCGGTCGGACATCGCGACTCAGGGGTCATGTCGAGGCTCATGGGCAACCGCAATCGAACCAAATCCCAGGCACCCTCAGCCCTTTCTTCATCAATAACCTCATCCTCTGGATCCGCATCCCAGCGGCCACTGCCACCGTCTCCCATGAGCGAGCACCCGCCGTCGAGCAGTAGTGGATCCGATTCAGAGCATTCAGGTGGCCCAAAAAAGTCACCGAGTTACACATCTCTTTCGGCTTTTGGCACGCTCACGGCAACCATCACCCGCACGTTTTCCCGCTCGCCGCAAAAGTCTTCTGCGACTGGCACCACGTCGCCCGCCAGCCATGTGAGCAGTGGCAGCACAAGCACCATGACAGCCGATATGGATGAAGCGTCTCGGCGCGCGTCCGTCACCTCTTCATCTACCATGTTGCGCCGCCAACAGCAGCTCGAAGCAGAAGAAGAAGCCAACCGAGGCATCACGCTCTCGTACCGGTTCAAAAACTTGACCACCTGCCCCGTATCCGAATGGAACGCGACAGACAATATCACAACTATCATGTTGAGCAACAATTGCCTGACGATGATTCCCGATGAGTTGTGCAACTTGCCATTCTTACGCACACTATCATTGAGCACAAACCAAATCGCAAGCATCAACCCAAACATTGTCAATTTGGTCACGCTACAAACGCTCAACTTGTCGGCAAATCAGCTCACAACCGCGGCTGTAGATGAAGTGGACTGGTCATTGATGGGATCGCTTAGGACGCTGTATCTGATTCGAAACAAGTTGACGGCGTTTCCCAAATCAGTCTTGGATACAGAGTATAGTCTCCTGCTTTTTTTACTCCACTAAACCTTTGCTAATCATTGGATCGGAATTAGGATTGAAACCCTATCGCTTTCTGACAATCTCATCGAAACCATTCCACCCGAAATCAACACCATGGCGCACTTGCAATGGATTGGACTCAGCAACAACAAAATCTCGTCGCTGGATCCGCTCTTTACCCTCCACCCGTTGTCTGGCGTCACAATTGCCGGCAACCCTATCACCGAAACCGACGGGTTGAAGCGCAAGCTTCGGCACTTGACGCGCACCATGCGTACGCCCTCTCATGCTTTTTTTTTCCCCGTCATCGCTGATTATTGCCCCCCCCCCATCTCACATTTCTTTTCCATCTCGCACAGGCCTTTCGGCACCAGAAACGTCGGAATCCCCGCTCGAATTCATGAACCGCGCGCGAACCATGACCCAGCAACTCGAGCGCCAGCTTGTGCGCGAACTTGCGCGACATTCTGTCATCTCGCCCAATGCGCCAGGCGCATCGCCCAACTCACCGCTCGTGGTTGCTGGTTCACCCTTTAACGTATTTCGGCCCATGACCCCACCCGGGACGTCGCCGCACGGATCGGGGGATCGTCGACAGCGGCGGCGGCAACGGCGGTCGGTGGTGGCAAGTTTTATGCCGCGTCGCGGACAACGTTTGCTATTGGCAAAAGTGGGTCGCGAGGAAGTGGATCAGGCACACCGAGGCATGCTGGCGGGGGAAATGGCGCCGGCACGGGAAACATGGGGAGCGGGAGCGGGAGCGGAAGCGGGGTGTTTGGCGGCGTTGGGTGAGTCGCATGGCAAGGGAGATGAGTTTGGAAAAGGCGGGCATGAATGCCATGCGCAGCGCTTCGGCGGGCTCAATGACGGACGCGGTGGTGGGATCCCGGCCGGGCGTGTCGCCGTTGTCTGCGGCAGCAACGACCGTCAAGCCGAGCGGCGGACCAGGTGAGGCAGCTGAGTCGATGAAGATGTGCGAGTCGCCGCAAAAGCTGGTGGCGGTCATGGGTGAAGCTGGATGCGTGGGAATGGGTCGGGTGTGTCGAGTGAGAGTGATGCGGGAACAATTCGAAGAAAGGAGAGTCTTGAGGTATAGCATGAGCTGACGGTCCACGATCCCATGTTTTTCTTGGGCTTTGCATCGTACACATATATTTATTATGGCAGTCGTGTATCGTTGCGCCATCCCTCGATCAGATTATGAAAGATGGAAAGTGTATAGCACTCAAGCACACAGTCTTCTTGCTAAGTACAAAGCCAGATAAGCGAGCTTCAAATCATATCATAATCCCGACTTTGGAATGCCTCTTCAACCGTGCTTGCCTTGCCCTGATGTCCTCTCGATCCATCTCCTGTTTCCACCGCCTCAGCAACATCTTTTCCATTAACGACATGCCGTCCGAGAACTCGACCCTGAGTTCACGGTGTACTTTTCCAACTGCCTCTCCACCCGCGATGGTCCCGACACTACACGTTGCCGTTGTGGCCGGTCGCTGCCTGTCGGGGCCCTCTCCACGCCACTGCCGAACTGCGCTCGCAAACGCGGCCTGATTTGCTTGCTCGTCATATTGGCCGTCCCACCACCCACCCAGGCGTTCTTTTTCTTGCTCAACTGCATCTGCTTGTGCATCTGCTCGATTGGCGCGCCATAAACGCAAGGCGTCTTGGAACGCAACCTGGTTGGCTTGTTCGTCAACTTGCCCGTCCCACCACGACGCTGGCCCGCTGGCAGGAGCTGAGGTGATGAGCAGTCCATCGGAGGGTTGTGACAGGCGTTGGTCAAATTGATACACGGACTGAAACGACGTCATTCGTTTTGCTCCCGGATCGTCCGTGTCGTTGTTGAGCGAGAAGCGCGACGCAGACGATGGGCGCGAGTGTGCGGGTGTAAAGAAACCCGAGTCGTGCGCCGACATTGTTTCCAAGTCATCGTTCTTGTTGTCTGCGAGAGCTAGTGACTCAGGAACAGTCCAGGTAGACGCTTTGGCGGCGTTGGCACATGTGTCGGCAAGTGCTTGGCCGGGCTTTGGCGAGGAGGCAGCCGAACCCCACGTCTTGCGACCGCTGCTCGAGGTGGATGATGCCGACCCAGGGCGACTCGAGGAAGTCGACGACGACGACGACGCTCCTTGAGGCTGTTGAGTTGTCGATGACGAACTGGAAACGGGCGGGCGGGCGGCAATCGCGGAGGCAGGGACAGTCCCAATGTACTCGATCTTGTCCAGAGCCCTCAGCTATGAGGATTTCGTCACGTCAGTACCACCAATCGAGTTGCCAAGGAATGCCACCCATGTACCTTCAAAAACCGCTTCTGCCCCTCCAACACCTCCCTCGCATGACTCGTCAACGCTCCCGCGGCCGCCCCGCTTTTCCAAATACTTGCGCCCTGGTGCCTATCTGCCGCCTCGTCTGCGGCACCCTCCGTGCCTGCCGACGCCACGCGCCGCAACGATCGATACTTTGTCTTTTGCATCTCGAGCTGCAACCGCAACGCATTCAGTCGCTCTTCCATGCGCGCATTGTCACGCGCGAGCTTTTCGGTTTCGGTCAGGCGCACGGGCACGGGCGGTTTGCGCGGTTTTGAAGTTGCTGTCGCGGGAGGCACGTGGGTTGTGGGAACCGCAGCCGCCGCTAACGTTGGGGCGAGATGCAAGCGCGACGCGCGTGATCGGATGAATGGGGCAGACACGGTTGAGGAGCGTGGCGGCGGCGGTGCAGGCGGACGGGCCGTCGAGGAGGCATGTGTGGACGAGTGGGGAGATGAGGTCACGGGTGGGTGTTGACCGCCGTGTCTGGTTGTTTGGGAAAACATGTTGAACGGCTCGAGATGGTTCAGGCTGGGAACGTGGGCGGTGCAAAGATGTGCGGCTGTGTGCTCGGATGCAGCGACAATTGCTCCAGTTGTTGCATCGGGGAAGTATTACTGATATTCAAGAATGCAATGTAAATTATGCGCCAATCGGCCTCGCGTTTTTCGGTGCAGTACGAAACAAACTGCAGCTGAGCTCAAACGACTTCTCGTCGAATTTGGAATGTAGGACAGTATTTCATGCCAGTGGAAGGCATGGGAATCCTATGCCCAATGTATACACAACGAACGAAGAAACAAACAAACGCAAAAGCATTGAAAAAAACTCAAGATGCGAAAAAAACAAGAAGAAACACAAGAAAAAAAGGATGACAATCGCCAATCCATTCACCCGCCTGACGACCTGCGAGGATTATCATCCATGCTCACACAGATTACCGGGGCGGCAACCCAGGCACCGGCCTTCCGCCCGACTGAATCTGGTACACGCCTCCAGAATGTTGTGCATACACCTGCTGCTGCCCCTGCTGCTGCGGGCCATTGGGTGGATACAAGTGATTGGGTGGCGGGTACACGCCCTGTGTTTGCGCTGCGGGATACCCAGCCCCGCGGGCGACGCGCCCGGCGGGGTGGATACAGGTGGTTGGGCGGATACGCGCCCATGGGCTGCTGGACTGCGGCTGTGGGGGCGGGTACAAGTCGTTGGCCGGGTACCCATTGCCAGAATGCTGCGGGTGCTGCGGTTGCACGGGTGGGTAAACATTGGCGGGTACGCCGATTGCGTCGGCGCGGGGCCGCGGGCGGATACACGGAAGGGCCGCCGTATGGCGACGGCGGTGGGTACACGCCTGATCCTCCAGAGTGTTGCATGGGTTGCTGCGGCGGGTAGGGTGCAGGTTGGGGCGAGACGCGCCCTGGCCCGACACCCATCATGGGCGGATAGGCTTGCTGTGGCTGTTGGGGCGGGTATGGCGCGGCGGGCTGTTGATGTGGCGGGTACGGCTGTTGCGATGGGTATGGCGCTGTTTGTGTACGGATCGGACCCTGTTGCCCCTGGGGTGCTTGTTGCTGTTGTTGCTGTGGGGGTACACGCCGCCAGTGGGGTTGGGAGGAAGGGGCCGTGGGCCAGAATGTTGTTGCGGAATTGTCGGCACAGGCGGCGGGGCTTCCGGGTAGCCACCAGGCAGCACCGGACGTTGGTGCGGCGACGATTGTGTCGCCGGACCGGCCGAAGAGGTCCGTGGGGGAATCTGCGAGGGGAGTGGTGAGGGTGGCGTTTGTTGGTACAGTTGCGGGTTGGATGGGCGACGATTATGGTCGACCGCAAACTGCTGCTGCGGAGGAGGAGGAGTTTGCTGTTGCGTCGGAGCTGGTTGCTGCTGCTGCTGTTGCTGCTGGAGAGAAGGTGGAACCCACACGGCTTGCGCGGGCCCACCGGCCGTCTTTGACAAGTTTGCCAAACTGATCCCTTCGTTGGCGCCACCCAAGCGGCCCGCGGCAGTGGCCGGATTGGGCTTGAACCAAATCTTGAGCATGACCTCGCCGCCGGGTTTGCCGCCAACGGTCTGCAAGTTGACCCAGGAATGGAAGGCGGGCTGCTGGTCGGTGGAAGCGGCCGACAAAAAGGGGGCAATGTCGAACGAGTAGTTGCACCCAATCATGCTGTCGTCGCGGACCTTGTTGGCCTCAAAGACCTCGACGACCAGGATGCGCTTGGGCGAGCCGTTGTCGGCGTCCGACACGGTAAAGTCAAAGGTCGGGTCGCCGGTCCACTCGGGGGCCTTGTGGCCATTGTCTGCCGTCTTGGTCTTGTGCTCCTTGCCCTGGAACTGCAGCTTGGCGTACGGATCCATTTTGCGACCCAGCACCTCGACATTGTACAGGCCGCGGCCGCGTTGACATTGCACGTACAGCGTGCCCAGGTTGGCCGGCATCTTGTTGTCTTGTGTGTGCGTGTAAGAGTGTTCTGGTTGATGATATGATTGCGGTTGCGGTCGCGGTGGGTTTGGCGCGACGGAGCAGAGAAAGTGAAAGTGAAGTGGCATGGATATTTATTATTTCTTCTTCATCATCCAAGTCCTCACTAATAATAAGTGTCACACGGGAACGAGATTCTGAAGAAGCGGATCGACGAGCCACACCACAGAGCACCGCTCCGCTCCCACTCAGGTCTCTGGTGGCGCGTGCCTTGGCTGCTTCAGTCAGCGGTTGTTGCACACATATATAGCATAATGCATCACGATCGTGTACATACATGCCTCAGAGGCAGAACCTAGGGAGCGAGAGAAAAACAGACAACTACAAGAAAATCGACGGGAATAGCCACACAGACTCACAAGAAATTGACTCCCAGCCCAAACCCCCACCCGCGCTTGACCTCATCGCCCTTCCTCACCACAACGGGCACGCCAAAATTCAACTCGACCCTTGCAATCGGATGACGGATCGCCAATCCAACACCCACGCTAACGGAAGGACCCGCGACCATGTCCCTGACCACCTTCTCTGCGCCGTCGCGGTACGCTTGCCAGCTCGTGCACCCGACGGGTCCCATGGCCACCTGCCCGGCATTGGCCCACACGTGCGCACGCAACCAGTCCTTGTCCTTGAACACGGGCGCAAACAGTGACACGCCCGCCGAGTAACTGAGTGTGCCGCCCAAAGCATCCTTGCCATCCTTTGGCCCAAGGCCATGGTGTGCAAATCCACGCACACTTGTGGGTCCACCGGCAAACACACGATCGGAAATCCTGGGAATATCGCCGTGCGTAGGCACCAAGGCGGCCAACCGGAGCGAGTTGGACAAACTCCATCCGCTCAACCCAAAGGGCACATTCCATTGCGCCTCGACCTCACTCTTGACATGATGCACATTGCCGACGTGGCCACCGCCAGCCACCTCGGAATCCACCCGCAGATACGTCCCACGGGTCGGCAAGCTGCCCGAATCGCGCGAGTCGCGCACAATCCACGCATGCTGCAATGCGGCCTTGAGTGCATGTCCGGCCTCGTGGCGAATGCTCAAGCTAGCCTCGGGTCCCACATTCATCACCTGCCTCCACGCCAACACTGCCTGTACCGTGTGTGCGCCCGATAGACCGCTGCCGCCACCCGTCACCAGCCTGAACGCAAGTTGCCTAGCCAACTCGTCATACGAGCTCACGGCCTGGTTGGACCGATGCACTTGATGCGCAGCGACTTGCCACTCGCGCGTCACGCCCCTGACGCCATCCACCTTGGGCAAGGCCAAAAGCGCCTCAAACGACGAGTGCGTGCGCGTGCCAAACGTGACGTTGCCCTCGACCCGCTCGGCGCCGCCAAACAGGTTGCGCAAGGCAAGCGAGGCGTGCACATTGCCCTCGTTGTTGCCCATTTGCGTGCCTGTTTCGGCGCGGATGCGCGGGCGTTCACGCACGCGCAGCGTGACATCGAGCAAGTTATGGGAGGTGCCATCCGCCGAGGTGGCTGGCGGCGAGTCAATGTCGATGGAAATGTCGTCGTCAAAGATGCCAAGGGCGCCGAGAGACGCTGCAGTGGATTGCAGGCGCAGCAGCAAAGTGGCCAGTGGGGCCGTGCCCAGGGGTTGTTGAGTAGCGGCCGCGGGCGTGGTCGAGTCCACGGGGCCATCGATGGATGCAGAGGTTTGGGACTGCGGCGAGGGCCCGGATGACAAGAGGGGCGCAATGTAGGACTGGAGCAGCGACCTGCGGGTGGATTGGACGCCCTGGAACTGGATGGATCGGATGGTGTAGACCTGGTTGGCGTTGCGGGCGAGCAGCTCCGAGGCACGCTTGACTTGCTCGTCGTACGACGGGATGTGCGGATCGTGCGGGAAGGTCATGCTGAGAATCTTTGGCTTGCGTGGGCGATGGACATGGGTCGCTTCTGTCTGCAAGGTTAATATTCATCTCATCTAAATATTTTTCACCTCTTCAGGTCAACGACGCCAGACCACCAATCGGATCGGCAAGAGTCGGATCGGAGGCCCTGGCACGCTCACTCCGCCCCCTCTCGAAAGAACGGCCGTTCATGGCCATGGACAGCCTGCAGCTGAGAGCAGCTCGGAGAGCGACGCGTTCATTTTGTCTCGCCCATTCCGTCCAAAAGGTCATGTTGCCGCATTGAGTCCACGTCCACAGAAACCTTGTTCGTTCATGCTTGTTTGAAGGGCAAGTGAAAGTCAAAGTCGATCAAGTGCGAATGCAAACGATTCGCGATCGCAGGTTTCTCGCTCTCGTTCACAGCAATGCAAGCAAATCGATAAAAGTGCAAAAGTGGGAATCATTATAAATGCTGACCGACTTCCTCCCACCAGGCCCAGGACCCTCCTTACACAACCAGCTAAGTGTATCGAGAGTCGAACTCTTTTCACATCAGGCAGCCAATCCGAAGCCATCCGCTCCAGGTATTCATACCCACGACCAACTGTACTCAATCACCATGCTCAGCGCGAATCTGTCTCCACTTGGGCCGAACGCGCCGTCAGGCAACCAACCTTGTCGTGTGCGCGAGCTCTCCAACGCCAACCGGGTGGCTGCGTCCGGACTTGCGCACGCCCACGACTTCGGCCGATCTACTACAACTGGCGGCACCATCAACTTGAACGATTCTGCGGCCGACCTGTTTTACTCGCCCGACGCGCCCATGACTGGTCTTGCTGCTACGAGTACCAATAGGACACTCACACCAGTACAGCGATTTGGATCGCAGTCGCGACTGCCATCGTCGTCCTCGTACTCGCCATCATCATCATCATCATCACATGCCGCGACGGATTCGGACGAAAAGCCAATGGCGCCGCCCGCCATTGTGGCCCATGGCCACGGATACGCCGCGCACGGGCACACAAGCGTTGCGCACACGCTGATGGAACATCATCAAACACTCGCCCCGGCGGTCAGCAGTGACGCCGACCATGCGCCGCTCGAGGTCTGGGCGCCAGCAGCAGACCGTGACAGCACACAAGGACAAGGATACGCGCGTCAAGTTGACCAACCATGCGCTGGAAGTGTCCATGGCGGCGGCTGCGGCCATCAATGATGATGAGGCGAGGACGACACTTAGGTTGAGCGTGGAGGCAGTTGAGGAGCAACGTGCGGTGCGCAAGTATGCCGAGCAAGTGCTGGGCCTGACCCTGGGCGGCAACAACGACAACGGCAATGGTTTAAATGAGGAGCCTGAGGTGGGGGTGGCCATGGCGGCAGAGTTGGCAGACGAGTCGAGCGCGGGCCGCATGTGGGATCAGAGTGGGGCGAGTGCTTACGAGACGGATTATGGACGTGACTTTGATTGATTGATGGATGGATGGATGGATGGATGGATTGATGTTTGTAAATATGTACCCTGAGGGGGGATGACGATGTACATTTGTATGATACGTATGGTAGAGACAAATGGGAGTCTGGAGGATGAAAACAGCTCGGTCGCTGAATTCTCAATGTACATGACAATTATCCGAATTGAATACATATGTCAACACTGGGGTTGGTTTTCGTATGTGTCGTCCTTCCTTTTTTATATAATTACATGGTTGCGGATTCGCGATGGTCATCGACTCATCGCGTCTCATCATTGTTCACGCGTTCATTCAAGCGTTGATGCGTTCCAAGAATCACTTGCCATAGCAAAATGTGAATGTCGATGTGAATCCCTGGGACGCCCTCGGCTGCAGCTTCAGTGAGTCGCATAGCTGGCTGGCCACATCAATGGAAAGGGATTCTGAAAGAGCCGATGAATGGGCAATGACCAATCGTTTCGTTTGCCGCTTCGCTTTCTGTGGGCTGACTGCTTTGTGTTGATTCGTTTGCAACCGACGGCCTGACTTGGACTGCTGCTATGCAGAGAGCACCGCGTTGGCGTCGCTGGCAGTCCATGTGTTTGTGCACATCTGGGCACATGGTAAGAGGGGCTGGACGTGGAATGCGAGTGGGAACAAACTGTCACAGTGCGAATGAGTATATTTGCCTTTGGCTCAGTGGGAACGAGTATAGAATTCGCCTGTGGTCTGGAATACACACGCCTTGTGAGTCAGCAAGCAGATAAGCAGAATGTCTCACATGGGTCGATAACAGACGTGTGAGGTCCTCGAGAGGGAAATTTTTGATATAGATACTTTAGGTGACTTGAAAATCACCTTTCGCACTAATGTCGATTTCGACGACATGATGCCTCGTTCCTGAGGAGAGCGAGCGGAATATATCTTATACTGCCAGAATCAAGAGAGCCAACGACAAATCAGAGAGCAAGCAAATGGCTGTATGGCCACATGGACTACCCTGAGCCCATTCCACATGTCCACTGACGGATTCAAGCAACCTACATATTAATAAACGGTGCGAGCAACTAGATAGAAAAACAAATGTGTGCACAGGATCTGGCATGAATACGTTGCCAGTCAAGAGCGAGCTAAAGCAAATATATGGCGGTCGCCATTGAGCGATCTGTGACCAGCAGGGTGTGATGGCCGAGTGGTCTAAGGCGTAGGTCTCAAGTTCCTATGGAGCAATCCGCGTGGGTTCGAATCCCACTCGCACCAAACTGTTTTTGGTGCTTGTGTGCATGCGTTTTGCTGAGGGATGTCATGGTTTTTTTTCCCCTGCTGTCAAAGGTGCACCCCCCCCCAAGCTGCTGGAGATCCGCGATAATCTGCGATAAGAAGGGGTTGCGCGAAGCGCCACAGTTCAGAGCAAGCATGCATAAATCTGGAAACGAGAGGCAAAAAGGTCCCGCCGAGGTTCGAACTCGGGTTACCGGATTCAAAGTCCGGGGTGATCACCACTACACTACGGAACCGCCTTGTTATATGTAACTGAGAACAGTCACTTTATATACTCATCGGTCTAGACAGCAAAAAAGGCCAGCTCGCGCGCCAGAAAACAGCGGCGGCGCCCAAACGGCAAACAGCAGGTGATTCAGATTACGGACGGTTGGTTGCAACAGTCTTTGTGTTGCATATGTACAAGCGAAGTGCAGAAGAAAAAAAGAAAAGGGGCCGGTTGAGTGGTCGAGGCCAAGTATCGATCTCGAGACCTTGGGATAACCACAAAATTTGCCAAGATTTGTTCCTGGTGACGGAGACAAGAAAAAACCAAAAGGAAAGAAAAAAAAGTTGCTGGAGCAAGTTTGGGCGTTGCAGCCAAGGATCGATCTGCGGGCCTCGGGATAACCGCAAAATTGTGCAAAGAGTGTTCTGGCGCAATATGTGGAGAATTGACAATTTCTCTGTAACAGGGGTTATAGCTTATCGGTATTGTAT